>NC_069454.1:35235372-35255376 GCF_026875155.1 Cherax quadricarinatus | reverse complement strand
CTCACCCCCACCCAGTCCTTCACCCCTCCCCCCCAGCCCATCACACCCCACAGCCCATCACCCCACACCACCCCCATCACCCTCACACGACCTCCCCCTCCTCACCAGTCCATCACTCTCTCCACCAGTCCATCACCCTCACCACGAGACCATCACCCTCACCAGTCCATCACCCTCACCACCAGTCCATCACCAGCAAGGGAAGTGTGGAAGGGAGTTCATCTGAGGGGACACAGATGGACTTCTGGAAACACAGTCCTTCACCCTCCCCACCAGTCCATCACCCTCACCACCAGTCCATCACCCTCACCACCAGTCCATCACCCTCACTCCCAGCCCATCTCATACACCACCAGTCCATCACCCTCCCCACTAGTCGATCACCCTCACCACCAGTCCATCACCCTCACCGTCAGTCCATCACCCACACCACCAGTCCATCACCCACAATACCTGTCCATCACCCTCACCACCAGTCTATCATCCTCACCACCAGTTCTTCACCCTCACCACCAGTCCTTAACCCTCCCCTCCAGTCATCACCCTCACCACCAGACCATCACCCTCACCACCAGCCCATCACCCTCACCACCAGTCCATCACCCTCCCACCAGTGCATCACCATCACCACCAGTCCATGACCCTCACCACCAGTCCATGACCCTCACCACTAGTCCATCACCCTCACCACCAGTCGATCACCCTCCCCACCAGTCCATCACCCTCACCACCAGTCCATCACCCTCACCACCAGTCCATCACCCACACCACCAGTCCATCACCCTCACCACCAGTCCATGACCCTCCCCACCAGTCCATCACCCACACCACCAGTCTATCACGCTCACCACCAGTATATCACCCACACCACCAGTCCATCACCCTCACCACGAGTCCATCACCCTCATCACCAGACCATCACCCTCCCCACCAGTCCATCAACTCACAACCAATCCATCACCCACACCACCAGTCCATCAACCTCACCACCACTCCACCACCCTCACCAACAGTCCATCACCCTCACCACCAGATCATCACCCTCACCACCAGTGCATCACCCTCACCAGCAGTCCTTCACTCTCACCACAACACCATCACCAGCAAGGGAAGTGAGGAAGGGAGGTCATCTGAAGGGACACAGATGGACTTCAGGAAACACAGTCCTTCACACTCCTCACCAGTCCATCATCCTCACCAACAGTCCATCACCCTCACCACCAGCACATTACCTCCACCACCAGTCCATCACCCTCCCTACTAGTCGATCACCCTCACCACCAGTCCATCACTGTTACGCGCCCCTACTTCACTCCATTATATATAAAAATAAAAGGCCTGGTTAAAATAAGTTCTGTAATAATATATCGCGAACCACTTTATTACTAGCTAGATAAAGCAGGTTCGACTATATATTATTATCGGGTACAGTATGAATCATCAAAAGTACTCTCTTTGTATTATATTGTATTATATTATATCTTTCCCCATGATTATTATAATTATAATATTATATTATATTATTATTAGGTTAGGTATTACGAATGTGTAACCACTACTGTAGTGACCAATTGGTGGTTCTAGAATTGACGCCACGCGTCGCCTTCTGGCCGAGCTGAAGTCTGACTATGAAGTAGATGAGTGAGTCAGTCAGCTCCTAGCTCTGACTCGGTACGGGTCTTCAACCCAAAGCTCCTAGCTTAAACTAAAACTTTATACCAAGTCTGCCTTTCCCATTAGCCCTGGTAATTCATGTCACTTATAAAAGATAACATTTCGTTACCCAACTTTTCTAAAAGAGTAGATTTTTAAATTTGAAATTTTGTACATACTCTGTTATTGAGAATTTGAAGTAAGATTGGGTTTTCTTGCTGTTAGGTTTCATTTATTTTTTGCTTGGGGGTTTTTTTAATTCACAAACCAATGAAGCAAAATGAGGGTAAAAAAATAAAACAAACAAAAAAAAAATGGAGTTATTTGTCCCCCTATTGTTACGGGAAGATTAAGTTTAACAAATGGGTTGTCTGTCCGGGCATTACCCTTAATTTCATATTTTTTTGCTTTAAAAAAAGCTCCCTTGCGAGAATTAAGAAAATGGATCCAAAAATTTAAGCATTATTAATGAATTAACAGAGGCATCTTGACACTTTAAAATTACAAGTGTTGGAAAATACAACAGTTAGTATCCTTATAATAGATCCATATGCAGAACCTTAGGTCCCAAATTAAGGATAGATTATTTCCGAAAATCCAAGAAATCCCAGAACTAATGGGAAATAGTTTTTTTTTTTTTTCTCAGTTTGGGGAAGAGAAATCCCAGGGACGGGAACGCCTTAAAAAAAATAAGTTGACGGGGTTTACAAGGCCTTTACTCTCAGTCCGTCTCAAAGCCCCCCCCCTTATTTCCCCGGAGTATGTATCGGTGGTTGGAAGAACCCAGCAAATGACGGGATAATTTTTAGGATGGGCCGCCCCCAAAATTTTCCCGGAGAAGACCCCGAATTCCCTTCGGTGTCTTTTACCCTTTTGGGGAAAATTTCACGTCCGAACAACTAGAGAGAATAAAACGATATCTATTACAAAACTCTCAATCGAAGCTAGAAGACGTCAAACGGGGAAGAATTTAGGCGTAAAAGGTTTCGTTTTGAAAAAAAAGCAGAAGGGAGTTCCGGAAAAAAAGGACGTGAAGAGCCGGAAACCCGGGTTTGACTTGCTAAAGCAGCTTGGGTACCAAAGTTTAACGAAACAAAGATGAATTTTTTGAAAATTTTTTGAAAATCGGGCACGTTCAATGGGGCTCCCCCAAAAGAAAAATGGGCCACATTGCGCACACGTTTTATATGGAAAGGCGCAGTCTTGTGTCGCCTCCTTCCAGTTTTTTATGCCCAGTACGCGAGTAAAGAGAACTTTTTTAGAAGATTTTGACATGCTCCCTTTTAGTTACCAAAATAGCTTTTGTTCCATGAAACGGAAAAAGGACAAACTTTTTTTAGTTTTTCCCCAGGGAAAGAGTGGCGTTTGAACTTTGGGTGGGGGCTTCTCGGGTCACGACTTTAAAAGATCTATCAAAATTTAAATTTACTAAAAGTTTTGTACAAATTTTCCGAGGGATTTTCGCCAGTATTTGTTGGGCCTCCGCAAACGACTTTTGTTAGAGACTGCGCGCTGGAAAAAAATTTCGAGTTTTCCCCAGAGGTTGGTAAAATTAAAAAGCACCATTTTTTTAAAAAAACCAGAAACGAACCCGAACCTGCGAAGTCTTTGGGTAGCGACCTACCCAACCCGTTCCTCCCGTGAACAAGAAAAACCCCGAAGTAAAACACAAATTCAATCGACCCATTTAGACCAGATAGGTCAGGGGAAAAAATTTAAATGTTCGACGTTCAAAAGCGGGACATTTAAAATCACAATGTTTTTAAAGGTGTGGGAAGGGGAAGGGAGTCCATCCTATAGATTGCCCACCAAAATCATACCTCACGACTACCCAAAGAAGTCCGAGCCAAGATAGCGCCTGCCCCAAAGGGAAAAAAGGAAACGATTCCCCCTATTTTGACAAAGCAAATAGGTTCATCTTTCAAACTTTAAAGAGCTAGGGCCCTTATTTTTAAAAAGGGGCAAAGAAGGAATTCCCGATAGCCAGTTTTGCAAGAAAATTCCTTTAGGGATAGGGGGGCCCTAAAACTTTTTAAAGAGGGGGTTTCATTCCCCGCCAAATCTTAACGGGTTTCGACCTCTGTTGGAACTTTTGGTGGTCCACTACGCGAGTACCCTGTAAAATTTTATATGTTGAAATTCCTTTTTTACAGGCTGGACGTCAATCGGAGTGTCTCCAACAAATTTCCCATAAAAGACGTAGACCTATTGTTTGGGAACGACTTACAAAAGAAGGAATATAAAAAGAGCCATATTTTATAAAAAACCCAACCGAGGAAAATTACGTCATCGAACCCCGACGAACGGAACCTCCCCTCTTTCCTCTGAGCGTAGTAACCGGGCGATGCCCAAACAGTCGCGTTCTCATTGGGCATCGGGGAAGTCAGGGAGACGTGGTAGGATAAAAAGACATATTCAACGAAGTCGGTGTAGACCAACAATCCACCCAGAACATACCAGTTCCTAATGGGGGTTTTCCCCAAAAATAGATTTTTCTAAAAGGAGATCTGTAAGAGAACCGAATAGACCCCCCTTTAAAGTGACCTCGGGAAGTTGCGTGTTGGGGGGAGAACCCCTTAAAAAGTGACAGCCTTACATGGGAGAAGGACTTACTGAAAAGAAACTAGGATCTCTTAAAAAGGATCATCTACTGGTCTTCCTACCCCGTTTAAAAATTTAGCATGTAATTTTGCTCATACAGTCCCAGGTGGACATCTGGGACAAAAGAAGACTTTTAGAAAAATTGCAGCACTTCCATGGCAAAAATGAAGGAAGAAGGGGAACGGTATGTAAGGCTTTTCGGTGTCAACTATAGGAAAAACCTCAATAATCCACCACCTGCGCCTTTAAACCCCTATAAAGAACAGGCGAACCCTTTTCACGTCTGTGACGCTGTGTCGGCCCGCTCCCCCAAGACTCGGCGGGGAAACCATTTCCTTTCACTATCAGGACACAGTCCCCAGGTACCCGGAGCATTCCTCTCGGAGGATTAATCTCGCCTAATAGTGAGAGCACTGATTAAGTTCTTTTTCACTTTGGATTTCCAAAAAGAAGTTAATCGGGTCAAGGGGCGAATTTTACTTCAAAAATTTTTTTTCCCTAAGCCCTTGGGTCAGTTTGGGGGCAAGAGGGTTTACGCGCGGCCATCGACCCCAATCCAAGGCGTGGTGGAAAAGGTTCCAACAAACTTTGAAGATTTTGATAGGTCCTATTGTTTTCAGTATTTCCAAAGATTTGGGGTGAAGGGATTCCATACTCTTGTTTGCCCTAAGAGAAAAGGAACAAGACAAATTGAATTTTCGCCATTTAGCTAAATTTTTGGGGATCAAATTTTAGGGCCAGTACAGGTTCCAAAGGGAAACTTGGACCGGGGAAAAACGCCGACTTTTTGGAGCTCTCCTACCTTAAGAAAGAACGCCCTGAGCCCAGCTAGAGAATTGGCCCCCCGAAAACTTACGACAACCAGAGTAAGATGAAGGAGGAATAAAGATCGTCGAACTAAACTTCGTTTATTTGAACCAAAGATCAAGTTTTGGTTCAACGATTTCATCAGGGCTGCTTACGCCCCAAAATTTTAAGGGCCTTTAGAAATGTAAGCGCCTAAGTGACGTGAACTACTTTGGGAAGGACGCCCAGAAGAGGGAAATCACAACGGACGTATCATATTTCCAAATTAAACCCTATCAGGGAAACGTTTTCCCCCCAGTTTCTACTAAACTCATCTGAGCCCGAAAGGGGTTCCCTAAAATTCGGATGAAATGATAGGAATACCCCTTCTTCTGAAAAAAAAATTTGACAGCCCTTAAAAAAATTTAAATTTTCTACTAAAATTGGAAGGGACAAAGGACCGAAATAAAATCCCCGATTAAGGCAAATCTCCACTGTTCAATGACTCCCCCAAAAACCCTGTACTTGGGTGTGCACGATGTTTCTCTCAGAGAACCTACTCCAATCAAGCAACTCCCTACAAGTGGTCCCAAGAAACAAGTTTAGCTAGAGGGAGAGGTGAAATTCTTACTCCACACGGTTGATAAAACCAAGTAACTCCTTGGGGGACCCCCGGGATTCTGTCCCCAAACCAAAGGGACCCCCCTAGTGCACGGATTTTAGAAAAGTCAATGGTAACAGTACCCGATGGGGTTCCAAAAACCCGAATTTACACTTAATAGACAAGGTCTCAGAGCTAAGTATACGTAAATTGGACTTGTTAAGGGGTATTACCCAAATCCCCTTTCACCAAGACTCAAAAAGATATCGGGTTTTACGATCCTGGTGGCCTATACGGTATTGCGTTATGCCCTTCGCTTTTTGTAACCGGCCCTCAGTTTCCCGCGTATTTAACCAAATTTCGGGCGGATTTGGGCGGGGTAGAAGTTACTTAGACGAAATTGTCGTTACAGCGACAGTTGGCCCCAACACCTTAGACACTTAAAACCTTGTTTAACGCCTTAATAAACATAATTTTTTAAATGAATTTGTCCAAAATGTGAGTTTGGGCCCAAAGAAAATTAAATACTTAGGATTTCGGATTTGGGCAAAGGGGAAGTCGCTCCTTTGAACGCCAAAATAAAGGCCCTCTTAGAATTTCCACCCCAAGGGTAGGAAAAGCGTACAAGATTTTTTGGAGTTGCCGGGGTTTCTACCGTGTTCTGTCCCAATTTTTGCACAGAAAGCTTTTCCCCCAACTGAATTTAAAAAGTCCAAAACAAAGTTTTTTAGGACCCGGACTGTGAAAATTTCTTTTTAATCGTTTAAAAAGATTTCTTCCTCTTCCCCAATTGCTAAGTCCTGATTTTAAAAAACCATTTTCCCCTTACAAAAAGATGCCAGTCGTAGCTTTGGGGGCCGCATTGTTACAGAGGCTCCCCAAAAACTGACTATTACAAACCCGTTTCTTATTTTTTCTTCTAGTTAAAAAAAAAACCAAATTAATTAATTTAAATATAGAAAAAAAAACCTTCTCTCGTTGATGCCTAGAGTTTTGATGTAAATTTAGGATCTTCTACCCATCAGATACGGTGTACTCCATCATAATCCTTTGACCCTTTAAAATTCTATGAAATCGAAGAAAGCCAGAATACTTCGTTGGGCTTTGAGAATTCAAACCCCTTCTTATTTCCATTTCCAAATAAAAGGAAAAAATAATTCCCTTTCTGAGCCCCTCTAGGCCTTGAAATTTTTTTAATAACCTTTTTTTTAACAGTATGAGTCGGTACTTTATGCCATCTTGTTTGGGGAAAGCTGGAGTATGTAGGACTCTGTTGTTACAAACCCCTGCTACATACGATGCACCCACCACAAGGGGACAATCAAAGGGGACCGTCAGTCCGAGGGGGAGGGTTACGCGCCCCCTACTTCACCTCCATAAAAAATATAAAAAAAAAGGCCTGGTTAAAAAAAGTTCTTAATTTAAAATATCGGCCCCAACCCCCTTTTTACTAGCTAGATAAAGCAGGTTCACTATAATTATTTCGGGGACAGTATGAATCATCAAAAAACTCTCTTTGATTTTATTGTTTATATTAATCTTTCCCCTGATTATTAAATTATAAAATTATTTAATTTTTATTAGGTTAGGATTACGAAAGTGTAACCCCCTACTGTAGGACCCCAAATTTGGTGGGCTGAATTTACGCCCCCGCGCCTTTCCCGGCCGGCGAAGTCAGACTATGAATAATGAGTGAGTCAGTCAGCCCAGCTCTGACCCGGGACTCTCAAACCCCAAAACTCCTACTTAAACTAAAACTTATACAGTCTTGCCTTTTCCATTTGTCTGGTAATTCTGTCACTTTTGAAAGATACTATTTCGTTTCCCTAGACCTTCTAAAAATAGATTATTAAATTTAAATTATTGTTCAACTCTGTTTTTTGAGAATTTGAACGTAAAAATTTGGGTTTCTTGTGTTTTTAAATTTTTCATTTATAAATTGTTGGGTTATTTTAATTCACTAACCAAATACCAATGAAGCTAAATGACTGGTAATAAAATAAAACTAACAAAAAAAAAAATGGAGTTATTTGTGCCCCTATTGTTACGGTGAAGATTAAGTCGTAACAATCACCCTCCCCACTAGTCGATCACCCTCACCACCAGTCCATCACCCTCACCGCCAGTCCATCACACAAACCACCAGTCCATCACCCTAACCACGAGTCCATCACACTCACCACGAGTCCATCCTCACCACCAGTCCATCACTCTCACCACCAGTCCATCACAAACACCACCAGTCTATCACCCTCACCACACCACCATCACCAGCAAGGGAAGTGTGGAAGGGAGTTCATCTGAGAGGACACAGATGGACTTCTGGAAACACAGTCCTTCACCCTCACCACCAGTCCACCACCAGCTCATCTCTCTCACCATCACCACCAGTCCACCACCAGCTCATCTCTCTCACCATCACCCTCACCACCAGTCCACCACCAGCTCATCTCTTTCACCATCACCCTCACCACCAGTCCATCACCAGCTCATCTCTCTCACATCCACCCTCACCACCAGTCCATCACCAGCTCATCTCTCTCACCATCACCCTCACCACCAGTCCACAACCAGCTCATCTCTCTCACCATCACCCTCACCACCAGTCCACCACCAGCTCATCTCTCTCACCATCACCCTCACCACCAGTCCACCACCAGCTCATCTCTCTCACCATCACCCTCACCAACAGTCCACCACCAGCTCATCTCTCTCACCATCACCCTCACCAACAGTCCACCACCAGCTCATCTCTCTCACCATCACCCTCACCACCAGTCCACCACCAGCTCATCTCTCTCACCATCACCCTCACCAACAGTCCACAACCAGCTCATCTCTCTCACCATCACCCTCACCAACAGTCCATCACCAGCAAGGGAAGTGTGGAAGGGAGTTCAGCTGAGGGGACACAGATGAACCTCTGGAAACACAGTCCTTCGCCATCCCCACCAGTCCATCACCAGTCCATCACCCTCACAGACAGTCGATGACCATCATCAAGAGTAAATCACACTCACCACGAGTCCATCACCCTCACTACCAGTCTATCACCCTCACCACACCACCATCATGAGCAAGGGAAGTGAGGGAGTTCATTTGAGAGGACACAGATGGACTTCTGGAAACACGGTCCTTCACCCTCCCCACCAGTACATCACCCTCACCACCAGTCCATCACCCTCACCACCAGTCCATCACCCTCACCACCAGTCCATCACCCACACCACCAGTCCATCAGTCTAACCACAAATCCATTACGCTCACCACCAGTCCATCACCCTCACCACCAGCCCATCACATTCACCTCCAGTCCATCACCCACACCACTAGTCCATCACTCTCACAACCAGTCCATCACCCTCACCACCAGTCCATCACCCTCACCACCAGTCCATCACCCTCACCACAACACAATCACCAGCAAGGGAAGTGTGGAAGGGAGTTCATCTGAGGGGACACAGATGAACTTCTGGAAACACAGACCTTCACCCTCCCCACCAGTCCACCACCAGTCCATCACCCTCACCGTCAGTCCATCACCCTCACAACCAGCCCATCACCCTCACCACCAGACCATCACTCTCCCCACGGCACCAGTCCATTAGCAGCAAAGGAAGAGTTTAAGGAACTTCATCTGAGGGTACACAGATGGACATCCGGAAGCACAGTCCTTCACCCTCCCCACCAGTCCATCAAACTCACAACCAATCCATCACCCACACCACCAGTCCATCACGCACACCACCAGTCCATCACCAACACCACCAGTCCATCACCCTCACCACCAGACAATCACCCTCACTACAAGACCTTGACCCTCACCAACAGCCCTTCACCCTCCCCACCAGTACATCACCCTCACCACAAGTCCATCACCCTCACCACCAGTACACCACACTCACCATCAGTCCATCACCCTAACCACCAGACCACCCACACCACAAGTCCATCACCCTCACCACCAGTCCTTCACCATCACCACAACACCATCACCAGCAAGGGAAGTTAGGAAGGGAGGTCATATGAGGGGACACAGATGGACATCCGGAAACACAGTCCTTCAGCCTCCCCACCAGTCCATCACTCTCACCACCAGTACATCACCCTCCCCACCAGTCCATCACCCACAACACCAGTCCATCACCCTCACCACCAGTCCACCACCCTCACCACCAGTCCTTCACACTCACCACAACACCATCACCAGCAAGGGAAGTGAGGAAGGGAGTTCATCTGAGGGGACACAAATGGACTTCCGGAAACACAATCCTTCACCCTCCCCACCAGTCCATCACCCTCACCAAGAGTCCTTCACACTCTCCACCAGTCGATCACCCTAACCACCAGTCCATCACCCTCACCGCCAGTCCATCACCCACACCACCAGTCCATCACCCTCAATACCACGCTATCACCCTCACCACCAGTCAATCACCCTCACCACGAGCCCATCACCATCACCACCAGTCCATCACCCTCACCACCAGTCCATCACCCACACCACCAGTCCCTCACCCACACCACCAGTCCATCACCCTCCCCACCAGTCCATCACCCACCCAATCCATCACCCTCACCACTAATCCATCACCCTCACCACCAGTCCATCACCCTCACAATCTGTGCATCACCCTCACCACCAGTCCATCACCAGCAAGGGAAGTGAGAAAGGGAGTTCATCTGAGGGGACACAGATGGACCTCTCGAAACAGTCCTTCACCCTTCCCAAAGGTCCATCATCCTGACCAAGAGTTCATCACCCTCACCACCTGTTCATCAGCTTCACCACCAGTCCATCTCTCTCACCACCAGTCCATCACCCTCACCACCAGTCCGTCACCCTCACCACCAGTCCATCACCCTCACCAGCAGTCCATCACCCTCACCACCAGCCCACAACCCTCACCGCCAGTTCATCACACTCACCACCTCTTCATCACCCTCATCGCCAGTCCATCACCCTCTCCGCTAATCCATCACTCTCCCCACCAGTCTATCACCCTCACCACCTGTTCATCACCCTCGCCACCGGTCCGCCACCCTCACCACCAGTCCATCACTCTCACGACCAGTCCACCACCCTCACCACCAGTCCATCACTCTCACCACCAGCCCACCACCCTCAGCACCAGTCCATCACTCTCACCACCAGTCCATCACCCTCACCACCAGACCATCACCCTCACCACCATACCATCACCCTCACCACAAGTCCATCACCCTCACCACCAGTCCATCACCCTCACCACAAGTCCATCACTATCACCACTAGTCCATCACCCTCACCACCAGACCATCACCCTCACCACCAGACCATCAACCTCACCACAAGTCCATCACCCTCATCACCAGTCCTTCACCCTCACCACCAGTCCATTACCCTCACCGCAAGTCCATCACCCTCACCACCACTATTTCTCCCTCACCACCAGTCCATCACCCTCACCACCAGACCATCAACCTCACCACCAGACCATCACCCTCACCACAACACCATCACCAGCAAGGGAAGTGAGGAAGGGAGTTCATCTGAGAGGACACAGATGGACTTCTGGAAACACAGTCTTTCACCCTCCCAACCAGTCCATCACCCTCACCAACAGTCCATCACCCTCCCCACTAGTCGATCACCCTCACGGTCAGCCCATCACCCACACCACCAGTCCATCACCCTCCCCACTAGTCGATCACCCTCACCACCAGTCCATCACCCTCACCGTCAGTCCGTCACCCAAACCACCAGTCCATCTCCCTCACAACCAGTCCATCACACTCACCGTGAGTAAATCACCCTCCCCACCAGTCCATAAAACTCTCAACCAATACATCACCCACACCACCAGTCCATCACCCTCACCGCCAGTCCATCACACTCACCACCAGTCCTTCACCCTCCCCACCAGTCCATCACCCTCACCACCAGTCCATCACCCTCATCACCAGTCCATCACCAGCAAGGGAAGTGTGAAAGGGAGTTCATCTGAGGGGACACAGATTGACTTCTGGCAACACAGTCCTTCACCCTCCCATCCAGTCCATCACCATCACCACCAGAAAATCACCCTCACCACCAGCCCATCACCCTCACCACCAGACCATCACCCTCCTCACGAGTCCATCACTCTCACCACCAGTTAATCACCCTCGCCACCAGACCATCACCCTCACCACTCCATCACCCTAACCACCAGTCCATCACAAGCAAGGGAAGTGTGGAAGGGAGTTCATCTGAGGGGACACAGATGGACTTCTGGAAACACAGTCCTTCACCCTCCCCACCAGTCCACCACCAGTCCATCACCCTCCCCACCAGTCCATCACCCTCCCCACCAGTCCATCACCCACACCACCAGTCCATCACCCTCACCACCAGTCGATCACCCTCACCACCAGTCCATCACCCTCACCGTCAGTCCATCACCCACACCACCAGTCCATCACCCTCATACCAGTCCATCACCCTCACCACCAGTCCTTCACCCTCACCACCAGTCCATCACCCTCACCACCAGTCCATCACCCTCACCACCAGTCCATCACCAGCACGGAAGTGTAGAAAAGAGTTCATCTGAGGGGACACAGATAGACTTCTAGAACCACAGTCCTTCACCCTCGCCACCAGTCCATCACCCTCACCAACAGTCCATCACCCTCACCACCAGCCCATCTCCCACCCCACCAGTCCATCACCCTCCCCACTAGTCGATCACCCTCACCACCAGTCCATCACCCTCACCGTCAGTCGATCACCCACACCACCAGTCCATCACCCTCACCATGAGTCCATCACACTCACCACGAGTGCATCACTCTCATCACCAGACCATCACCCTCCCCACCAGTCAAACTCACAACCAATCCATCACCCACACCACCAGTCCATCACCCACAATACCTATCCATCATCCTTACCACCAGTCCTTCACCCTCACCACCAGTCCTTCACCCTCCCACCAGTCCATCACCCTCACCACCAGACCCACCTCACCACCAGCCCATCACCCTAACCACCAGACCATCACCCCCCCCTCCAGTCCATCACCTAAACTCCAGTCCATCACCATCAAGGGGAAGGGTAAAAGGGGAAAGCCATCTGGGGGCCACAGAGGGAAATTTCGGGAAACCCAAGTCCTTCACCCTCCCCACCCGCCCCATCCCCCTCACCTCAGACCATCCCCCTCCCACGAGTCCATCACACTCCCCAACGAGCCATCACCCTCCCCCCCCAAAACCCTCCCAAACCCCAAACCACCCATAAACCCACACCACCGGGCCCACCAAACCAAAACACTACCAGCCCCCAATTACCCCCCCCACAAATTTCAAACACCCCACCACCAGCCCAAATCACCCTCACCGTAAAGCCCAAACCCCACCACCAATCCATCACCTCACCACGAGTCCATAAACACTCACCACAAAGTCCATCACCCTCCCCACCAGTAAACCCAAACCGGGGCCATCACCCTCACCGTTATTCCTCACCCTCACCCCCGGGCCCCATCCCCCCCAAATCGCCAGTCCATCACCCTCACCGGCCCCCCCATCACCCACCCCACCAATCCACCCATCCTCACCACGACCCCATCACACCACCACGAGCCCCAACCCCCCCTCCCCCCCCGCCCAACCACCACGCCATCACCCTCCCCCCTTTAGTCCCATAAACCCTCACCCCCGCCCATCACCCTCACCACCATTCCACCCCCACCCCCCCCACCCGGTAGCCCATCACCCACACCACCAACCCTAAACCCCATCAAGAGCCCCATCACACTAAACCCCGAGTCCACACTCACCACGAGTCCTTTCACCCCAAACCCCCCATTCTAAAAACCCTCATCACCTGTTCTTTCATCCCCCCCACCCCCCACCCCCAAAAATTCACTCTCCCCCGACCAGTCCCCCACCCTCACCCCCAAAATCCATAAACCTTCCCCCACCACCCCACCCCCCTCACCACCAGTCCCCACACTCCACCACCCCCCCACCACCCTCACCCCCCAACCCATCATTTCTACCACCAGCCCCCCCCCTTCAGCACCACCCATCACTCTCACCCCCCAAGTCCAAAAACCACCCACCCCCCAGAAAATCCCCCCTCTCCACAAGTCCATCCCCCTCACCACCAGTCCATCCCCCGCCACCACCAGCCCCATCACCCTCACCCCCAAAGATTTTCCCCCCTCACCACAAGTCCATCACCCCATCACCAGCCCCATCACCCTCACCACCATCCTTTAAACCCCCCCGCAAGCCCCATCCCCCCCCTCCCCCACCTTTCCTTTTTTTCTCCCCCTCACCACCATCCTCCCCCCACCACCAGACCATAAACCCCCGGACCCCCAAACCCAAACACCCTCCCCAAAAACACCATCACCAAAAGGAAGTGGGGAAGGGGATTTCTTTTGGGGGGACACAAAATTGGATTTCCTGGAACACAGTCCTTTCACCCCCCCCCAACCAGTCCTTTTAACCCGTCACCAACAGACCATCACCCCTCACCGCAGCCCATTCCCCCCTAACCACGAACCATCACCCTCCTCACAAGCCATCCCCTCACCACCACCCAAACCCCCGCAAGGGAATGGGGAAGGGGAGTTCATCTGAGTGGGCCCACAGATGGACTTTTTGGAAACACAGTCTTTCACCCCCCAACCCATTCCTCCCCCTCACCAACAGTCCATCACCCTCCCCCAGAAAGCGACACCCCAGGGTCACCCAAATCACCCCCCCCCACCACCGGTCCATCCCCCTCCCCACTACCCAAACCCCCAACCCCTCCCCCCACCGAGCCCCCAAAACCCCCCCACCCTCACCCGCCCATCACACCCCAAAAACCCCACCCAGACCATCACCCTCCCCACCCAAAAAGTCCCAATAAAACCCCCCCCTCCCCCAATCCCATTCCCCCAACCCCCCCCAAACCAAAGTCCATCCCCCACAATTTCCCCCAAAAGGGTTCCCCATCACCCCTCACCTGCAGTCCATCCCAAAAAAACTCACCCCCCCCCAGCCCCAAAACCCCACCCCTTCCCCCCCACCGGCCATCACCCTCACCCCCCAATTCCCCTAAACCCCTCATCACCAGTCCATCACCACAAGGGAAGTGTGAAAGGGAGTTCATCTGAGGGACACAGATTGACTTCTGGCAACACGTCCTTCACCGTCCCCCACCAGTCCATCACCCTCACCACCAGAAAATCACCCTCACCACCAGCCCATCACCCTCACCACCAGACCATCACCCTCCTCACGAGTCCATCACTCTCACCACCAATTAATCACCCTCCCCACCAGTACATCCCCGCACACCACCAGTCCATCACTCTCACCACCAGTACATCACCCTCCCCACCAGTACATCACGCACACCACCAGTCCTCACTCTCACCACCGTACATCACCCTCACCACCAGTCCACCACCCTCACCACCATCCTCACACTCACACAACACCCAACACCAGCAAGGGAAGTGAGGAAGGGGAGTTCATCTGAGGGGACCAAATGGACTTCCGGAAACCACAGTCCTTCACCCTCCCCACCAGTCCATCACCCTCACCAAGAGTCCTTCACACTCCCCACCAGTCGATCACCCTAACCATCAGTCCATCACCCTCACCGCCAGTCCATCACCCAACACCACCAGTCCATCACCCTCAATACCACGCTATCCCCCTTTACCACCAGTCAATCACCCTCACCACGAGCCCATCACCATCACCACCAGTCCAATAAACCCTCACCACCAGTCCATCACCCTCACCACCAGTCCCTCACCCACACCACCTTCCATCACCCTCACCACCAGTCATCCCCCTCACCACGAGCCCATCACCATCACCCACCATCAATCACCCTCACCACGAGCCCTCACCATCACCACCAGTCCCTCACCCTTACCACCAGTCAATCACCCCTCACCACGAAGCCCATCACCACCCACCACCCAGTCCATCACCATCCCCCCACCAGTCCACCACCCTCAACACGGTCCATCACCCTCACCACTAAATCCCATCCCCCTTTCATACCAGTCCATCACCCTCACCCCAGTCCATCACCCTCACCCCCAAGCCCACAACCTCACCGCCATTCATCACTCCGCCACTCTTCATCACCCTCATCGCCAGTCCATCACCCTCTCGCTAATCCCCCACCCCTCCCCACCAGTCCATCACCCACACAAGTCCATCACCCTCCCCCACTAATCCATCACCCTTCATACCAGTCCATCACCCTCACCACCAGTCCATCACCCTCACCACCAGCCCACAACCCTCACCGCCAGTTCATAAACCCTCACCACCTGTTCATCACCCTCGCCACCGGTCCAACCACCCTCACCACTAGTCCATCACTCTCACGACCAGTCCACCACCCTCACCACCATTCCATAACTCTCACCACCAGCCCACCACCCTCACCCCACCCCCCACCTCGGGCACCAGTCCATCACTCTCACCACCAGTCATCAACCTCACCACCAGACCATCACCCTCACACAATGCATCACCCCTCACCACCATCCTCACTCCTCACCACCAGTCCATCACTCCCCACCACTAGTCCATCACCCTCACCACCAGACCATCACCCTCACCACCAGACCATCACCCTCACCACAAGTCCATCACCCTCATCACCAGTCCTTCACCCTCACCACCAGTCCATTACCCTCACCGCAAGCCATCACCCTCACCACCACTATTTCTCCCTCACACCAGCCCTCACCCCAACCACCAGACCATCAACCTCACCCCCAGCCACACCCCACCACAACACCCACCAGCAAGGGAAGTGAGGAAGGGAGTTCATCTGAGGGGACACAGATGGACTTCGGGAAACACAGTCTTTCACCCTCCCCACCATCCATCACCCTCCCCAAACAGCCCACCCACCTCCCCATTAGTCGATCACCCTCACCACCACCCATCACCCTCACCACCAGACCATCACCCTCCTCACGAGTCCATCACTCTCACCACCAGTTAATCACCCCACCACCAGACCATCACCCTCACCACTCCATCACCCTCAACCACCAGTCCATCACAAGCAAGGGAAGTGTGGAAGGGAGATCATCAGAGGGGACACAGATGGACTTCTGGAAACACAGTCCTTCACCCTCCCCACCAGTCCATCACCCTCACCAACAGTCCATCACCCTCCCCACCAGTCCATCATCCTCCCCACCAGTCCATCACCCTCACCACCAGTCCATCACCCACACCACCAGTCCATCACCCTCAACACCAGTCGATCACCCTCACCACCAGTCCATCACCCTCTCCGTCAGTCCATCACCCAAACCACCAGTCCATCACCCTCACCACGAGTCCATCATTCTCATCGCCACACTATCACCCTCCTCAGCAGTCCATCAAACTCACAACCAATCCATCACCCACACCACCAGTCCATCACCCTCACCACCAGTCGATCACCCTCACCACCAGTCCATCACCCTCACCGTCAGTCCATCACCCACACCACCATTCCATCACCCACAACCAGTCCATCACCCTCACCACCAGTCCTTCACCCTCACCACCATCCATCACCCTCACCACCATCCATCACCCTCACCACCAGTCCATCACCAGCAACGGAAGTGTAAAAAAGAGTTCATCTGAGGGGACACATAGACTTCTGGAACACAGTCCTTCCCACCCTCGCCCCAGTCCATCACCCTCACCAACAGTCCATCACCTTCCCCACCAGCCATCTCCCACCCCACCAGTCCATCACCCTCCCCACTAGTCGATCACCCACACCACCATCCTTTCACTCTCACCACGAGTCCATCACACTCCCCACGAGTGCATCACTCTCATCACCAGACCATAAACCCTCCCCCCCTCAAACTCAAAACCCAATCCATCCCCCACACCCCCAGCCCAAACCCCAAACAATACCGGGCCATCTTTCCTCACCACCAGTCCTTAAACCCTCACCACCACCCCTTCCCCCCCTTCCCCACCAGTCCATAAACCCTCCCCACCAAAACCGTCACCCTCACCACCAGCCCCATCACCCTAACCACCAGACCATCCCCTCCCCACCAGTCCATAAACTCTCATCACCAGCCCAATCACCAAAAAGGGGAAAGGGGGGGAAGGGGCTCATCTGGGGGGACACAGAGGGACTTCGGGACGCAGAGTCCTTCACCCCCCCCACCACCCCCATCACCCAAACCCGGGTCAGCCCATCACCCTAAAAACGAGTCCATCACACTCAAAACCAAACCCATCACCCCACCCCAACCAAACACCAACACCAACAGCCCATCACCCACACCCCCCAGCCCATCACCAACACAAACCAAACCCCCATTACCCTCCCCACTAGTCAAATCCCCCTCACCCCAAAAACCAGCCCCATCACCCTAAAACCGTAAAGCCCAACACCCACACCACCAACCCATCACCCTCACCACGACCCAAATCACCCCCCCCCACCTTTCAACCACCAGGCCACACCCCCCGAATTCCACCCACCCTCCCACCAGTCCACCCCCCTTCAACACGAGTCCATCACCCTCACCCCCCGCCCACACTCCCCCACCGGGCCATTGGGCAGCGAAGGAAATTTAAGGAACTTAAATCTGGGGGGACACAGATGGACATCCGGAAGCAAGCCCCTTCACCCCCCCCCCCCAGTCCATCAAACCCCAACAAAAAAACCATCACCCACACCACAGCCCCAAATGTCGCACACCACCTTTCCCTTCCCCCTCCCCAAACAACCCATCCCCAGCAAGGGAAGTGGGGAAGGGGAGGCCCATCTGGGGGGACACAGATGGCCCTTCCGGGAAACCCAGTCCTTCACCTCCCCACCAGTAAAAACACCCGCACCACCTTTCCCATCACCAAAAACCACCAGCCAATCCCCTTTCCCCCCAACCCATCTATCACCCTCACCACCAATTCCTTAAACCCTCCCAAACAACCCCGCCCAACCAGCAAGGGAAGTTAGGGATTTCATCTGAGGGGAAAAAAGGGGATTTTCTGGAAATAGTCCTTCACCCCCCCTACCAGTACTCCCCCAAACACCACCATTCCTTCACCCTCACCACAACCCCACACCAAAAGGAAGGAGGAATGGGGTCATCTGGGGGGGGAACACAGATGGACTTCCGAAACACAGCCTTCCCAAACCCCACCGCCCATCACCCTCACCACCATTCCCTCCCCAAAACACCACCATCCATCCCCTCCCACCGTCTATCCCCCACCACCTCCTTCACCCTCACCACAACCCCGCCCACCAGAAAGGAAGTTAGGGAGCATCGAGGGACAAAAATGGACTTCGAAATAGTCCTTCCCCCCCCTCCAGTACATCACCCACCCCCCCAGTCCTCACCCCACCACAACACCAAAAAACCAAAAGGGGAAGGGGGAAGTGGGGCACTAGGGGACACAGAGGGATCCGGGAAACACAGCCTTCACCACCCCACCAGTCCATCACCCTCACCACCTTTCCCAAACACCAACACCACCATCCATCACCCTACCACCATCCCCACCCTCAACACCATTCCATCACCCTCACCCCATCAATCACCCTCCCACCATCCAAACTCCACCCCACCCCACCACCCCACCACCACCCACCACCCTCAAAAACCAGTCCATCACCTCCCCCCAGCCCCACAACCTCACCACCAGACCATCACCCTCACCACAAGTGCATCACCCCACCACAAAAGTCCACACTCTCACCAAGTCCATCACCCTCACCCCCAGACCTCACCCTCACCACAAGCCCATCACCCCACACCAGTCCTTCACCCCACCCCCAAACCCATTACCCTCACCGCAAGCCATCACCCTCACCACCACTATTTCTCCCTCACCACCCGTCCATCACCCCACCACCAGACAACAACCTCACCAAAACCCATCCCCCTCCCCACAACACCACACCAGCAAGGGAAGTGGGGAAAGGGGAGTTCATCGGGGGGACCAGAGGACCGGGAAACACAGTCTTTCACCCCCCACCAGTCCTCACCCTCCCCAAACATCCATCACCCCCCCCATTATCGACACCCCACCACCAGCCCATCCCCCTAAACCACCAACCTCACCCCCTCACGACCATCACTCTCACCACCATTAATCCCCCCACCCACCAAACCATCACCCTCACCACTCCACACCCTCAACCACCATCCACACAACAAGGGGAAGTGTGGAAGGGAGATCATCAAGGGACACAGAGGGACTTCTGGAAAACGCCCCTTCCCCCCCCCACCATCCCCACCCTCACCAACAGCCCCATCACCCTCCCCACCACCATCACCCCCCACCATTCCATCACCCTCCCCCCCAAACCCACACCCACACCACCATCCTTC
>NC_069454.1:35207565-35234872 GCF_026875155.1 Cherax quadricarinatus | reverse complement strand
AAATCTATGCAATACAGTTCACTAACACAGAACACCAGTACAGTACAATAACACAGAATACCAGTACAGTACAATAACACAGAATACCAGTACAGTACAGTAGCACACAGGAACAGTTCAGTACAGTTACACAGAGGACCACTACGGTTCAATAACATAGAACACCAGTAGCGTACAATAACACAGAGGCCCAGTACAATAACGCAGGAGACAAGTAGAGTACAATAACACGGAAGACCAGAACATAACAATAACACAGAAGACCAGTGCAGTACAGTGACACAGAAAACCAGTACAGCACAAAAACTCAGAAGACCAGGACACGAGAGAGAGGGGTGGGTGGACTGCATTTTCCTGGACTGCAGGAAAGCCTTCGACACAGTTCCTCAGAGTGTGAAGGACTCTTGGTGAGGGTGATGGACTGGTGGGGAGGGTGGTCGACTGGTGGTGAGGGTGATGGACTGGTGTTGTGGGTGATGGACTGGTGGTGTGGGTGATGGACTGGTGGGGAGGGTGATGGACGGTGGTGAGAGTGATGGATGGTGGTGGTGATGAACTGACGGTGACGGTGATGGACTGGTGGTGAGGGTGATCGACTGGTGGAGAGGTTGAAGGACTGGTGGTGTGGGTGATGGATTGGTGGTGAGGGTGATGGACTGGTGGTGTGGGTGATGGATTGGTGAGGAGGGAGATGGACTGGTGGTGAGGGTGATGGACTGGTGGTGAGGGTGATTGACTGGTGGTGAGGGTGATGGAATGGTGGTGTTGGTGATGGAATGGTGGTGAGGGTGATGGACTGGTGGGGATGGTGAAGGACTGTGTTTCCGGAAGTCCATCTGTGTCCCCTCAGATGACCTCACTTCCTCACTTCCCTTGCTGGTGATGGTGTTGTGGTGAGGGTGAAGGACTGGTGGTGTGGGTGATGTACTGGTAGGGAGGGTGAAGGACTATTTCCAGAAGTCCATCTGTGTCCCCTCAGATGAACTCCCTTCCTCACTTCCCTTGCTGGTGATGGTGTTGTGGTGAGGGTGAAGGAATTGCGGTGAGGGTGACAGCGTGGTATTGAGGGTGATGGGCAAGTGGTAATGGTGATGGACTGGTGGAGAGTGTGAAGGACTCTTGGTGAGGGTGATGGACTGGTGGGGAGGGTGGTCGACTGGTGGTGAGGGTGATGGACTGGTGTTGTGGGTGATGGACTGGTGGTGTGGGTGATGGACTGGTGGGGAGGGTGATGGACTGGTGGTGAGAGTGATGGACTGGTGGTGCGGGTGATGGACTGACGGAGACGGTGATGGACTGGTGGTGAGGGTGATCGACTGGTGGAGAGGTTGAAGGACTGGTGGTGTGGGTGATGGATTGGTGGTGAGGGTGATGGACTGGTGGTGTGGGTGATGGACTGGTGAGGAGGGAGATGGACTGGTGCTGTGGGTGATGGACTGGTGGTGAGGGTGATGGACTGGTGGTGAGGGTGATGGACTGGTGGTGTGTGTGATCGACTGATCGGTGAGGGTGATGGACTGGTGGTGAGGGTGATCGACTAGTGGGGAGGGTGATCGACTGGAGGTGTGGGAGATGGGCTGGTGGTGAGGGTGATGGACTGTTGGTGAGGGTGATGGACTGGTGGCGAGGGTGAAGGACTGTGGTTCCAGAAGTCTATCTGTGTCCCCTCAGATGAACTCTTTTCTACACTTCCGTTGCTGGTGATGGACTGGTGGTGAGGGTGATGGACTGGTGGTGAGGGTGATGGACTGGTGGTGAGGGTGATGGACTGGTGGTGTTGGTGATGGAATGGTGGTGAGGGTGATGTACTGGTGGGGATGGTGAAGGACTGTGTTTCCGGAAGTCCATCTGTGTCCCCTCAGATGACCTCCCTTCCTCACTTCCCTTGCTGGTGATGGTGTTGTGGTGAGGGTGAAGGACTGGTGGTGTGCGACATGGACTAGTGGTGTGGGTGATGGATTGGTTGTGAGTTTGATGGACTGGTGGGGAGGGTGAAGGACTGTGCTTCCGGATGTCCATCTGTGTCCCCTCAGATGAAGTTCCTTAAACTCTTCCTTTGCTGCTAATGGACTGGTGGGGAGAGTGATGGACTGGTGGTGAGGGTGATGGACTCGTGTTGAGGGTGGTGGACTGGTGGTGAGGGTGATGGACTAACGGTGGGGGTGATGGCCTGGGGGTTGACTGGTGGGGGGGTAAAAGGGGACTCTGGTGGGGTGAGGGATTGGGGTGGGGGGTGATGGGCTGAGGTGAGGGTGATGGAGGTGGTGAGGGGACGATGTGGGGAGGTAAGGGACTGTAGTTTTGGGGGGTGGGCTGGTGGGGGGGTGAGGGGCTGTTGGTTTTGGGTGTGGATTGGTGGTGGGGGTGATGACTCGTTGTGGTGTGATGGACTCGTGGTGAGGGTGAGGTCTGACGGTGAGGGTGGGGACTGGTGGGGAGGGTAAAGGATCTGCGCCAGAAGCCCATCTGGCCCCCTCAGATGGGGCTCCCTTCCACCCCCCCTTTCCCTTGCGGGTAGGACGTTTTAGAGTGAGGACTGGGGGAGGGTGAGGTCTGGTGGTTAGGGTGATGGGTGGTGGTAGGGGACGGTCTGTGGTGGGGGTGATGGACGGTGGGGAGGTAAAGGGGACGGTGGTGGGGTGATGGACTGGTGGTGGGGATGGGACAGGTTTTTTTGGTGATGGACTGGTGGTGTGGTTAGGGATTGGTTGTGAGTTTGACTGGTGGAGGGTGAGGTTGGTGAGAGGTGAGCCTCGGGGAGTGTGATGGACCGGGGTGAGAGTGATGGACTGGGGGTGGGGGTGATCGATTTTGGGGGGGGGGTGAGGACTGGTGGGGTGGGAGAGGGGCGGGGTGAAGGTGATGGACTGTTGGGAGGGTGATGGATGTGGGAGGGAAAAGGACTGGGTTCCGAAGTCTATCTTGCCCCTCAATGAACTCTTTTTACACTTCCTTTGCTGGTGATGGATGGTGGTGGGGTGATGGACGGGTGGTGGGGTGAGGACGGGTGGGAGGGGAAGGACGGTGGTGGGGGTTTGGATGGCTGGTTTTTGGGGGTGATGGAATGGTGGTGTGGGTGATGGACTGACGGTGGGGGTAGGAGGGGTGAGGGTGATAGACGGTGGTGGGGGGTGATGACTGGGGTGTGGGTGATGGATTGGTTGTGAGTTTGAGGGACTCTGAGGGGGGTGATAGTGTGGCGAAGAGAATGTTTGGGCCGTGGTGAGGTGATGGATGGTGGTTGGGGATGGACACGGAGAGGGTGAGGACTGGTGGTGAGGGTGACGATGGTGTTGAGGGAGACTGGTGGTGTGGTGAGGGACTGGTGGGGAGGGTGAGGGACTGGGGGGAGGAGTGGACTGGGGGGAGGGTGATGGACTGTGGTGAGGGAGGGGACTGGGGGGGGGTGAAGGACTGTGTTTTCCAGAAGTCCATCTGTGTCCCCCTGATATCTCCCTTCCACACTTCCCTTGTTTGTGAGGGACGGGGGTTTGAGGGGGGGAGTGGGGGGGTGTGGCTGGGGGTGAGGGTTTTAACGGGGGTGAGAGTGAGGACTCGTAGGGGGTAGGGTCTGGTGGTGGGGGTGAGGGCTGGGGGTGAGGGTGATCGATAAGGGGAGGTGATGGCTGTTGGTGGGGGTGAGGGGACGGGTGGGGAGGGAAAACTGTGTTTCCCAACCACTGTGTCCCCCAGATGAACCCCCTTCCCACTTCCCTTGCTGGTGAGGGTGTTGTGGTGGGGGTGAGGTCTGGTGTGAGTTGATTTTTTCTGGTGGTAGGGTGAGGGACGGGGGTGAGGGAGAAATAGTGGTGGTGAGGGGATGGATTGCGGTGAGGGAAGGACGGGTGGGAGGGTGAAGGATGGTGATGAGGGTGATGGACTTGTGGTGAGGGTGATGGTCGGTGGTGAGGGTGAGGGACTAGGGGGGAAGTGATGGACTTGTGGTGGGGGTGATGCCTTGGGGGGGTGATGGTCTGGGGGGGGTTGAGGGCTGGTGGGAGAGTGATGGACGGTGCTGGGGGTGGTGGGCTGGGGGAGGTGGGGGCGGGTGAAGTTATGGACTGGGGTGAGGGGATTGCTGGTGGTGAGGGTGAGGGAATGGTGTTTGAGGTGAGGGAAAGGGGGGTGAGGGTGATGGACTGGGGGTTGGTGTGGAATGGGGGTGGGGTGATGGACGGTGGGGATGGTGAAGGACTGTGTTTCCGGAAGTCCATCTGTGTCCCCTCAGATGACCTCACTTCCTCACTTCCCTTGCTGGTGATGGTGTTGTGGTGAGGGTGAAGGACTGGTGGTGTGGGTGATGTACTGGTAGGGAGGGTGAAGGACTATTTCCAGAAGCCCATTTTTGTCCCCTCAGATAAACCCCCTAACTTCCCTTGCTGGTGACGGTGTTGTGGTGAGGGTGAAGGACTGGTGGTGAGGGTGTTTGACTGGTGGTGAGGGTGATGGACTGGTGGTGTTGGTGATGGAATGGTGGTGAGGGTGATGTACTGGTGGGGAATGGTGAAGGACTGTGTTTCCGGAAGTCCATCGTGTCCCCTCAGAGACCTCCCTTCCTCACTTCCCTTGCTGGTGATGGTGTTGTGGTGAGGGTGAAGGACTGGTGGTGTGCGACATGGACTAGTGGTGTGGGTGATGGATTGGTTGTGAGTTTGATGTACTGGTAGGGAGGGTGAAGGACTATTTCCAGAAGTCCATTTTTGTCCCCTCAGAAAAACACCCTAATTTCCCCTTTGCTGGTGACGGTGTTGTGGTGAGGGTGAAGGACTGGTGGTGAGGGTGATAGACTGGTGGTGAGGGTGATGGACTGGTGGTGTTGGTGATGGAATGGTGGTGAGGGTGATGTACTGGTGGGATGGTGAAGGACTGTGTTTCCGGAAGTCCATCTGTGTCCCCTCAGATGACCCCCCTTCCTCACTTCCCTTGCTGGTGATGGTGTTGTGGTGAGGGTGAAGGATGGTGGTGTGCGACATGGACTAGTGGTGTGGGTGATGGATTGGTTGTGAGTTTGATGGACTGGTGGGGAGGGTGAAGGACTGTGCTTCCGGATGTCCATCTGTGCCCCTCAGATGAAGTTCCTTAAACTCTTCCTTTGCTGCAAATGGACGGTGGGGAGAGTGATGGACTGGTGGTGAGGGTGATGGACTCGTGTTGGGGGTGGTGGACTGGGGGTGAGGTTGATGGACTAACGGTGAGGGTGATGGCCTGGTGGTTGGGACTGGTGGGGAGGGTGATGGACTCGTGGTGAGGGTGATGGATTGGTGGTGTGGGTGTAGGGCTGACGTGTGAGGGTGATGGACTGGTGTGAGGGTGATCGACTAGTGGGGAGGGTAATGGACTGGTAGTGTTGGTGATGGGCTGGTGGTGATGGGTGATGGGCTGTTGAGTGTTGGTGATGGATTGGTGGTGAGGGTGATGGACTCGTTGTGAGTGTGATGGACTCGTGGTGAGGGTGATGGTCTGACGGTGAGGGTGATGGACTGGTGGGGAGGGTGAAGGACTCTGCGTCCAGAAGTCCATCTGTGTCCCCTCAGATGAGCTCCCTTCCACCCTTCCCTTGCTGGTGATGGACTGGTGTTGAGAGTGATGGACTGGTGGGGAGGGTGATGGTCTGGTGGTTAGGGTGATGGGCTGGTGGTGAGGGTGACGGTCTGGTGGTGAGGGTGATGGACTGGTGGGGAGGGTGAAGGACTGGTGGTGAGGGTGATGGACTGGTGGTGAGGATGATGGACAGGTATTGTTGGTGATGGACTGGTGGTGTGGGTGATGGATTGGTTGTGAGTTTGACTGGTGGGGAGGGTGATGGTCTGGTGATGAGAGTGATGCACTCGTGGTGAGTGTGATGGACTCGTGGTGAGAGTGATGGACTGGTGGTGTGGGTGATCGACTAGTGGGGAGGTGATGGACTGGTGGTGAGGATGATGGACAGGTATTGTTGGTGATGGACTGGTGGTGTGGGTGATGGATTGGTTGTGAGTTTGACTGGTGGGGAGGGTGATGGTCTGGTGATGAGAGTGATGCACTCGTGGTGAGAGTGATGCACTCGTGGTGAGTGTGATGGACTGGTGGTGAGAGTGAATGGACTGGTGGTGTGGGTGATCGACTAGTGGGGAGGGTGATGGACTGGTGGTGAGGGTGACGGTCTGGTGGTGAGGGTGATGGACTGGTGGGGAGGGTGAAGGACTGGTGGTGAGGGTGAAGGACTGGTGGTGAGGATGATGGACAGGTATTGTTGGTGATGGACTGGTGTGTGTGGGTGATGGATTGGTTGTGAGTTTGACTGGTGGGGAGGGTGATGGTCTGGTGATGAGAGTGATGCACTCGTGGTGAGAGTGATGCACTCGTGGTGAGTGTGTGGACTCGTGGTGAGGGTGATGGTCTGACGGTGAGGGTGATGGACTGGTGGGGAGGGTGAAGGACTCTGCTTCCAGAGCCACTGTGTCCCCTCAGTTTAGCCCCTTTCCCCCCTTTCCCTTGTGGTGATGGACTGGAGTGAGGTGATGGACTGAGGGGGGGTGAGGGTTTGGGGTTAGGGTGATGGGCTTTTTGTGAGGGTGACGGTCGGTGGTGAGGGTGAAGGACTGGGGGTTGGGATGAGGACAGGTATTTTTTGGGATGGACTGGTGGTGTGGGTGATGGATTGGTTGTGATTTGATGGTGGGGGGGGAGTCTGGGAGAGAGTGTGACTCGGGGTGAGTGTGTGGCTCGTGGTGAAAGTGAGGACGGGTGGTGTGGGTGATCGACTAGGGGGGGGGGTTTTGGGATGGTGGGGTGGGAGAGGGGCTGGTGGTGAAGGGATGGACTGTTGGTGAGGGTGTGGATGGTGGGAGGGTGGGGACTTTGGTTCCAAAGTCTTCTGTGTCCCTCGATAAACTCTTTTCCCCTTCCTTTGTGGTGGGGACTGGTGGTGAGGGTGAGGCTGGTGGTGAGGGTGGGGGACGGGTGGTGAGGGTAAGGACTGGTGGGGGGGTGAGGGGACTGGTTTGTGGGTGAGGAATTTGGGGGGTGTGGGTGATGGTGCGGTGAGGGTATGGACTGGGGTGGGGGTTGATGGGGGGGGGTGATGGAGGGGGGTTTGGTATGGATTGGTTGTGGTTGATGGAATGCTGGGAGGGTGATATGTGGCGATAGAATGATGGATTTCGTGGTGAGGGTGATGGACTGGTGGTTTGGGTGATGGACTGACGGAGAGGGTGATGGACTGGTGGTGGGGTGATCGATGGTGTTGAGGGTGATGGACTGGTGGTGTGGGTGATGGACTGGTGGGGAGGGTGATGGACTGGTGGGGAGGATGATGGACTGGTGGGGAGGGTGATGGACTGTTGGTGAGGGTGATGGACTGGTGGGGAGGGTGAAGGACTGTGTTTCCAGAAGTCCATCTGTGTCCCCTCTGATGATCTCCCTTCCACACTTCCCTTGCTTGTGATGGACTGGTGGTTGAGGGTGATGGAGTGGTGAGGGTGATGGTCTGGTGGTGAGGGTGATTAACTGGTGGTGAGAGTGATGGACTCGTGAGGAGGGTGATGGTCTGGTGGTGAGGGTGATGGGCTGGTGGTGAGGGTGATCGACTAATGGGGAGGGTGATGGACTGTTGGTGAGGGTGATGGACTGGTGGGGAGGGTGAAAGACTGTGTTTCCCGAAGTCCATCTGTGTCCCCTCAGATGAACTCCCTTCCTCACTTCCCTTGCTGGTGATGGTGTTGTGGTGAGGGTGATGGTCTGGTGGTGAGGTTGATGGTCTGGTGGTGAGGGTGATGGACTGGTGGTGAGGGAGAAATAGTGGTGGTGAGGGTGATGGACTTGCGGTGAGGGTAATGGACTGGTGGTGAGGGTGAAGGACTGGTGATGAGGGTGATGGACTTGTGGTGAGGGTGATGGTCTGGTGGTGAGGGTGATGGACTAGTGGTGAGAGTGATGGACTTGTGGTGAGGGTGATGCACTTGTGGTGAGGGTGATGGTCTGGTGGTGAGGTTGATGGACTGGTGGTGAGAGTGATGGACTGGTGCTGAGGGTGGTGGGCTGGTGGTGAGGGTGGTGGGCTGGTGGTGAGAGTTATGGACTGGTGGTGAGGGTGATTGACTGGTGGTGAGGGTGATGGAATGGTGGTGAGGGTGATGGACTGGTGGTGAGGGTGATGGACTGGTGGTGTTGGTGATGGAATGGTGGTGAGGGTGATGGACTGGTGGGGATGGTGAAGGACTGTGTTTCCGGAAGTCCATCTGTGTCCCCTCAGATGACCTCACTTCCTCACTTCCCTTGCTGGTGATGGTGTTGTGGTGAGGGTGAAGGACTGGTGGTGTGGGTGATGTACTGGTAGGGAGGGTGAAGGACTATTTCCAGAAGTCCATTTTTGTCCCCTCAGATGAACTCCCTAACTTCCCTTGCTGGTGACGGTGTTGTGGTGAGGGTGAAGGACTGGTGGTGAGGGTGATAGACTGGTGGTGAGGGTGATGGACTGGTGGTGTTGGTGATGGAATGGTGGTGAGGGTGATGTACTGGTGGGGATGGTGAAGGACTGTGTTTCCGGAAGTCCATCTGTGTCCCCTCAGATGACCTCCCTTCCTCACTTCCCTTGCTGGTGATGGTGTTGTGGTGAGGGTGAAGGACTGGTGGTGTGCGACATGGACTAGTGGTGTGGGTGATGGATTGGTTGTGAGTTTGATGGACTGGTGGGGAGGGTGAAGGACTGTGCTTCCGGATGTCCATCTGTGTCCCCTCAGATGAAGTTCCTTAAACTCTTCCTTCGCTGCTAATGGACTGGTGGGGAGAGTGATGGACTGGTGGTGAGGGTGATGGACTCGTGTTGAGGGTGGTGGACTGGTGGTGAGGGTGATGGACTAACGGTGAGGGTGATGGCCTGGTGGTTGACTGGTGGGGAGGGTGATGGACTCGTGGTGAGGGTGATGGATTGGTGGTGTGGGTGATGGGCTGACGGTGAGGGTGATGGACTGGTGGTGAGGGTGATCGACTAGTGGGGAGGGTAATGGACTGGTAGTGTTGGTGATGGGCTGGTGGTGTGGGTGATGGGCTGTTGGTGTTGGTGATGGATTGGTGGTGAGGGTGATGGACTCGTTGTGAGTGTGATGGACTCGTTTGAGGGTGATGGTCTGACGGTTAGGGTGATGGACTGGTGGGGAGGGTGAAGGACTCTGCGTCCAGAAGTCCATCTGTGTCCCCTCAGATGAGCTCCCTTCCACCCTTCCCTTGCTGGTGATGGACTGGTGATGAGAGTGATGGACTGGTGGGGAGGGTGATGGTCTGGTGGTTAGGGTGATGGGCTGGTGGTGAGGGTGACGGTCTGGTGGTGAGGGTGATGGACTGGTGGGGAGGGTGAAGGACTGGTGGTGAGGGTGAAGGACTGGTGGTGAGGATGATGGACAGGTATTGTTGGTGATGGACTGGTGGTGTGGGTGATGGATTGGTTGTGAGTTTGACTGGTGGGGAGGGTGATGGTCTGGTGATGAGAGTGATGCACTCGTGGTGAGTGTGATGGACTCGTGGTGAGAGTGATGGACTGGTGGTGTGGGTGATCGACTAGTGGGGAGGGTGATGGACTGGTGGGGTGGGAGATGGGCTGGTGGTGAAGGTGATGGACTGTTGGTGAGGGTGATGGACTGGTGGCGAGGGTGAAGGACTGTGGTTCCAGAAGTCTATCTGTGTCCCCTCAGATGAACTCTTTTCTACACTTCCGTTGCTGGTGATGGACTGGTGGTGAGGGTGATGGACTGGTGGTGAGGGTGATGGACTGGTGGTGAGGGTGAAGGACTGGTGGTGAGGGTGATGGACTGGTATTGTGGGTGATGGAATGGTGGTGTGGGTGATGGACTGACGGTGAGGGTGATGGACTGGTGGTGAGGGTGATCGACTGGTGGTGAGGGTGATGGACTGGTGGTGTGGGTGATGGATTGGTTGTGAGTTTGATGGACTGCTGAGGAGGGTGATAGTGTGGCGATGAGAATGAGGGGCCCCGTGGTGAGGGTGTGAGGGACTGGGGGTTTTTGGGTGAGGGATTTACGGAGAGGGGGGAGGGAGGGTGGTGAGGGTGATCGAGGGGTGTTGAGGGTGATGGACGGGTTGGTGGGGGTTTGAGGGAATGGTGGTGAGGGGATGGACTGGTGGGGGGATGAGGGCTGGTGGGGAGGGTGTGGACTGTTGGTGAGGGTGATGGACTGGTGGGGAGGGTGAAGGACTGTTTTTCCAGAAGCCATCTGTGCCCCCTTTTCTGATGATCTCCCTTCCACATTCCCTTGCTTGTGATGGAAGGTGGTTGAGGGTGATGGAGTGGGAGGGTGATGGATGGTGGGGAGGGTGTGTACTGGTGGTGGAGTATGGATGGGGGTGTGCGTGTTACGGGTGGGGGGGTGATTATTGGTGGTGAGAGTGAGGATCGTGAGGGGGTGATGGTCGGGTGGGGGGGGTGATGGGGGGGTGGTGAGGGGGATTTTTCTGGTGGTGAGGGTGATGGCTGGTGGGGACGGTGAAGGACGTTTTTGCCAGAAAGTCAATCGTGCCCCCCTAGATGAACTCCCCTTTCACATTTCCCCTTGCGGTGATGGGTGGTGAGAGGGTGATGGAGGGTGGTGGGGTGGGGACTGGGGGGAAGGGGGTGAGGAGGTGGGATGTGATGGACTGGCGGTGAGGGTGAGTATTGGTTGAGAGTTTTATGGACTGGTGGGGGGTGAGGGTCGGGGTGATGAGGGGATTTACTCCGGTGGTGTGATGGACTGGTTGTGGGGGAGGGACTGGGGGTTTGGGTGACGGACTGGGGTGAGGGTGATGGTGGTATTGGGGGTGTGGATGGTGGTGGGGGTATTTTTGGGTTGAGAGTTTTAGGGCCTGGGGGAGGGTGATGCGGGAGAGGGTGTTTTATCCGGGGTTGAGGGATGGTTGTAGGGAGATGGTGGGGGTTTGGGGTGCGGAACGGTGAGGGTGAGGCGGGTGGGAGGGTGATCGCTGTGGGGAGGGTGATGGATGGGGGTGTGGGTGTTGGTGACCGTGAGGGTGATCGATACTGGGGGGGTGAGGCTGTTGGTGGGGGGAGGACGGGGTTGGGGGGTGAAAGACTGGTTTCCAGAAGCCCACTGTGCCCCCTAGATGAACCCCCTTCCCCACTTCCCCTTGCGGTGATGGACTGGTGGTGGGGTGATGGACTTGTGAGGAGGGTGATGGTCTCGGGGTTAGGGAATGGGCTGTGGTGAGGGTGATGGTCTGTTGGTGACGGAAATGGACTGGTGGGGGGGTAAAAGACTGTGTTTCCAAAAGCCCATCTTTTCCCCCTCAGATGAACCCCCTTCCTCCTTCCCTTGCGGGTGATGGTGTTGTGGTGAGGGGATGGTCGGGGGAGGTTGATGGTCTGGGGGTGGGGTGAGGATGGTGGTGAGGGAGAAAAATAGTAATGGTGGTGAGGGTGATGGACTTGCGGTGGGGGAAATGGACGGTGGGGGGTGATGGACTGGGATGGGGTGAGGACTTGGGGAGGGGATGGTTGGTGTGAGGGGGATGGTCTGTTGGTGAGGGTGATGGAGGGTGGGGGGGGTATGGACTTGTGGAGGGGTGATGGTTGTGGGGGTTGATGGGGGTGGGAGAGGAGGACTGGGCGAGGGTGGTGGGGGGTGGTGAGGGATGACTGGTGGTGAGGGTGGGGGGTGTGGTGAGAGTGAGGGATGGTGGTGAGGGTGGGGGGCGGGTGGTGAGAGTGGGGTTTGGTGGTGAGGGGTGGACTGGTCGTGAGAGTAGGATTGGGGGTAGGGTGGTGGCCCGGTGGCGGGGTGGAACAGGTGATGAGGGTGATAGATGGTGTTGGGGTGATGGACCCGTGGTGAGTGTGGACTTGGTGAGTGTAAAGGACTCTTGTGAGGGGATGGATTGGGGGTGTGGGTGATGGGCGACGGTGGGGTGAGGACTGGTGGGAGGGTGATGGATGGGGGTGAGGGTGATGGCTGGTGGTGAGGGGAGGCTAGGGTGGGGTGATGGGGGGTGGTTGAGGGGGTGGGGAGGGTGATGGACGGGTGAGGGTGGGGGACTCGGGGTGAGGATGATGGTTTGGTGTGTGGGTGATGGTGACGTGAGGGGTGGACTGGCAGGGGTGAGGATGGTGGTGGGGGTGGGGACTAACGGGGGGTGTTTGCCTGGGGGTTGACTGGTGGGGAGGGTGAGGGACTCGTGGTGAGTGTGAGGACTCGTGGTGGGTGATGGTTGGGGTGTGGGTGATGGGCTGACGGGAGGGTGATGGACGGTGGGAGGGGATCGACTAGTGGGGGGGGTAATGGTGGTATGTTGGGGGATGGCCTGGGGTGTGGGGAGGGTTTTGGGTTGGTATGGTTTGGTGGTGGGGGATGGACCGTTGGGGTGATGGAAGTGGTGAGGGTGTGTTAGGGTGGGGGTGATGGACTGGTGGGGGAGGGTGAAGGACTCTGCTTCCAAAGTCCATCTGTGTCCCCAATGAGCTCCCCCCACCCTTCCCTTTTGGGATGGATGGAGAGAGAGGAGGACTGGAGGGGAGGGTGATGGTTGGGGGTTGGGTGAGGGGTGGGGGGGGGGTGAGGGTCGGGGTGGTGGGGGTTGGATGGGGGGGGGTGAAGGAGGGGTGGTGGGGGTGAAAACTGGTGGTGAGGATGTGGACGGTATTGTAGGTGTGGATGGGGGTGGGGGTGGGATTGGTTGTGGTTTGCTGGGGGGAAGGGTGGGGTTGGGATGGAGTGATGCACTCTGGGAGTGGATGGACCAGGGTGAGGGGAGGACGGTGGTGTGGGGATCGAGCGGGGGGGTGAGGGAGGTGGTGAGGGTGACGACTAGTGGGGGGGGTGATGGACTGGTGGGGGGGGAGATGGGCTGGGGGTGGGGTGAGGACTTTTGGTGAGGGTGATGGACGGGTGGCGGGGTGAGGACTGTGGTTCTAGAAGTCTTTTGGGGCCCCTCGAGAACTCTTTTCTACACTTCCGTTGGGTGATGACGGGTGGTAGGGTGATGGACTGGTGGTGGGGTGTGGAGGTGGTGGGGGTGAAGGACTGGTGGTGAGGGTGAGGGGACGGGTTTTAGGGTGATGGACTGGGGGTTTGTGGGGATGGATGACGGTGAGGGTGAGGAGGGTTTGTTGAGGGTGAGGGACGGGGTGGTGAGGGTGATGGACGGTGGTGGGGGTGATGGCTGGTGGGGAGGGGATGGAGGGTGGGGGGGGGTGAGGGACTGGTGGGGACTGGGGGGGAGGGTGAAGCTGGCTTCCAGAATCCATCGTGTCCCCTCAGGAACTCCCTTCCACATTTTCCCTTCTTGTGATGGACGGTGGTTAGGGTGATGGATGGTGGGGTGTGGTTGGAGGGAGGGGTTTAAATGGGGGTGAGAGTGAGGATCGTAGGGGGTGTGGTCTGGGGGTGGGGGTGAGGGGCTGGTTGGGGTAAATTTTCGGTGGTGGGTGATGGACTGGAGGGGAGGGTGAAGGACTGGTTCCCAGAAGTAAATCGTGTCCCCTCAGATAATCCCTTTCACACTTCCCCTTGCGGGTGATGGAGGTGATGAGGGGGATGGATGGTGGTGAGGGTAAGGACTGGGGGGAGGGTGAAGGAGGGTGGTGAGTTGTGGCTGGCGGGGGGGGTGATGGACTGGTGGTGTGGGGTTTTATTGGTTGGAGTTTTATGGATGGGGGGGAGGGTGTTTATCAGGGTGAGTGGATGGCGGTTGTGAGGGAGATGGACTGGTGGTTTGGGGTGACGGACTGCGGTGAGGGTGAGGGACGGTGGTGGGGGTGATCGACTAGTGGGGGGGTGAGAGGGTGGGTGGGTGATGGCTGACCGTGAGGGGATCGATAGTGGGGGGGTGATGGACTGTTGGTGAGGGTGATGGACGGGTTGGGAGGGTGAAAGACGTTTTCCAAAGCCTGTGTCCTTCCCAGATGAACCCCTTCCTCATTTCCCTTGTGGTGATGGTGTTGTGGGAGGGTGATGGTCTGGTGGTGAGGTGAGGTCGGGGGAGGTGAGGTTTGGTGGGGGGGGAGAAAAGTGGTGGTGAGGGTGAGGGACTTGCGGTGGGGAAATGGACTGGTGGTGAGGGTGAAGGCGGGATGGGGGTGATGGACGTGGTGAGGTTGATGGTCTGGGGTGGGGGAGGTCGGGTGGTGAGGGTGTGACTAGTGGTGATGTGATGGACTTGTGTGGGGGTAAAACGGTGGTGAGGGTGATGGACTTTGGTGGGGGGTGAGGGTATGGGGGAGGGTGTGGTTGGTGGTGAGGGGATGGATGGTGGTGGAGGAGGACGGGGTGCTGAGTTTTTGGGTTTTTAAGTGTGGTAGGGGTGGGGGGGGACGGGTTTGGGGGGAGGTGATGGGACTGGTGGGGGGGGTGGCGGCCGGGTTTGGCGAGGGTGAAAAAAAAACAGGGGTGGGGTGATAGACGGTGGGGGAGTGATGGATTAGGGAGGGGGGAGGGGACTGGCGAGGGGGTGTGAAAGTGGTGAGTGTGATGAACGGGCGGTGGGGGTTTGTGGGCTGGGGTGGGGTGAGACTGCTGGGAGGGTGAGGGGACTGGGGGTGAGGGTGACGGACTGGTGGTGAGGGTGATGGACGGGTGGTGAGAAAATGGACTGGGGGTGAATGATGAACAGGTGGTGAGGGTGGAACTTTTGGCAGGATATGGATTTTTGGGGAAAGGGGTAAAGGGATGTTTCGAGAGGTCCATCTTGCCCCCTCAGTGAACCCCTTTTTCTCACTTCCCTTGCGGGTGATGGACTGGTGGTGGGGGTGTGCAAGATTGGAGGGTGTGGACTGGTGGGAGGGTGTGGATTAGTGGTGGGGGGAGGATTGGGGGGTGAGGGCTGGTGGGGGAGGGTGATGGATGGGGGGTGGGGTGAGGGACTGGTGGTGTGGGTGAGGGGACGGGGTGAGGGTGGGATGGTGGGATGGTGAGGCCGTGGGAGGGGATTGACTGGGGTGGGGGTGATGGGGGTTTGAGGGTGATGGATGGGGGTGTGGGTGATGGATGGGGGTGGGGGTATGGATGGTGGTTAGGGTGATCGACGGTGGAGGGTGAGGACTTTGGTGGGTAAAAGGTGGTGGGGAGGGTGAAGGATTGTTTTTCGGAAGCCCTTGTGTCCCCTCAGAGAACTCCCTTCCCATTCCCCTTGGTGAGGGTTGTGGTGAGGTGAAGGACTGGGGGTGGGGGGGGTGGACGGTGGTGGGGGTGATGGAGGTGTTGTGGGTGATGGACTGGTGGGGGGGGATGACGGGTGGTGGGTGATGGATGGGGGGGGGGTAAAGGACGTGTTTCCGGATGTCCATTTTTCCCCCTCAATGACCCCCCTTCCCAAATTCCCTTGTGGTGATGGTGTGTGGTGAGGTGAAGGACTGGTGGGGGGGGTTGGATTGTGGTGGGGGTTGGGGTTAGGGTGATGGCTGAGGGTGAGTGGGTGTACGGGGGTGGTGGGGGTGAGGGTTGGGTGAGGGTGATGTAGGTGGGGAGGGTGAAGGGTGTTGGTGAGGGCAAGGTCTTGTAGGAGGGTGATTGTTGGTGGTGGGGGGGTGATGGACTGGGGGGGGTTTGGGGATTGGTGTGGGGGTGGGGGAGGTGGTGGGGTGATGGTTTGGTTTGTGAGTTTGATGGACTGGTGGGGAGGGGAAGGAGGCTTCCGGATGTCCATCTTGCCCCTCAGATGAATTTCCCCTTAAAACTTTCCTTTGCTGCTAAGGGATGGGGGCCGTGGGGAAGTGTTTGGTCTGGGGGTGGGGTGGGGGGGTGGTTGTGGGGTGAGGACTGCGGTGAGGGTGGGGGGATGGTGGTGGACTGGTGGGGGGGTGAAGGTCTGTTTTTCCAGAGTTCTCTGCCCCTCGAGAACCCCCTTTCCCACTTCCTTGCTGGTGTTTGTGTTGTGGGGGGTGTGGACTGGTGGTGAGGGTGATGGCTGGTGGTGGGGGTGATGACGGGTTTTGGAGAGTGTGGAAGTGGTGGGGTGAGGACGGGGTGTGTGAGGGGTGGGGGGGGTGAGGCGGTGGTGAGCGTAATGGTTTTTGGGGTTTAGACTGAGGGCTGGTGGGTGGGTGGGGTTGGGGTGGGGTGATACTGGTGGTGGGTGTGGACTGGTGGTGAGGGGAGTACTGGTGGGAGGGTGAAGGCCCGTGTTTCCAGAAGTCCTCTTTTTCCTCTCAATGAACTCCCTCATTCCCCTTGCTCATGATGGGGTGGGTGAGGGTGATAGACTGGTAGTGAGGGTGATGGACTCGTGGTGAGTGTGATTTACTCTTGATGATGGTCATCGACTGTCTGTGAGGGTGATGGACTGGTGATGGACTGGTGGGGATGGCGAAGGACTGTGTTTCCAGAGGTTCATCTGTGTCCCCTCAGCTGAACTCCCTTCCACACTTCCCTTGCTGGTGATGGACTGTTGGTGAGGGTGATGGTGAGAGAGATGAGCTGGTTGTGGACTGTTGGTGAGGGTGATGGTGAGAGAGATGAGCTGGTGGTGGACTGGTGGTGAGGGTGATGGTGAGAGAGATGAGCTGGTGGTGGACTGTTGGTGAGGGTGATGGTGAGAGAGATGAGCTGGTGGTGGACTGTTGGTGAGGGTGATGGTGAGAGAGATGAGCTGGTGGTGGACTGGTGGTGAGGGTGATGGTGAGAGAGATGAGCTGGTGGTGGACTGGTGGTGAGGGTGATGGTGAGAGAGATGAGCTGGTTGTGGACTGGTGGTGAGGGTGATGGTGAGAGAGATGAGCTGGTGATGGACTGGTGGTGAGGGTGATGGTGAGAGAGATGAGCTGGTGATGGACTGGTGGTGAGGGTGATGGTGAAAGAGATGAGCTGGTGGTGGACTGGTGGTGAGGGTGATGGTGAGAGAGATGAGCGGGTGGTGGACTGGTGGTGATGGTGAGAGAGATGAGCTGGTGGTGGACTGGTGGTGAGGGTGAAGGACTGTGTTTCCAGAAGTCCATCTGTGTCCTCTCAGATGAACTCCCTTCCACACTTCCCTTGCTGGTGATGGTGGTGTGGTGAGGGTGATAGACTGGGGGTTTTGTGATGGACTGGTGGTGAGAGTGATGGACTGGGGGTTTGAGGATGGACTCGTGGTGAGTGTGATGGACTCGTGGTTAGGGTGATGGACTGGTGGTTTGGGTGATGGACTGGCGGTGAGGGTGATGGACAGGTGGTGAGGGTGATCGACTAGTGGGGAGGGTGATTGTTACGACTTAATCTTCACCGTAACAATAGGGGCACAAATAACTCCATTTTTTTTTTTTTAGTTTTATTTTATTACCAGTCATTTAGCTTCATTGGTATTTGGTTAGTGAATTAAAATAACCACAAGCAATTATAAATGAAACACTATACAGCAAGAAACCCAATCTTACGTTCAAATTCTCAATAACAGAGTATGATACAATAATTTCAATTAATAATCTACTCTTTTAGAAAGGTCTAGGGTAACGAAATAGTTATTTTTTCAAAGTGACATGAATTACCAGACTAATGGAAAAGGCAAGACTTGGTATAAAAGTTTTAGTTTAAGCTAGGAGCTTTGGGTTGAAGACCCGTACCGGTCAGAGCTAGGAGCTGACGGGACTCACTCATCTACTTCATATTTGATTTTCAGCTCGGCCAGAAGGCGACGCGTGGCGTCAATTCTAAAAACCACCAATTGGTCACTACAGTAGGGGTTACACATTCGTAATACCTAACCTAATAATAATATAATATAATATTATAATTATAATAATCTTTGGGAAAGATATAATATAATACAATATAATAAAAAGAGAGTACTTTTGATGATTCATACTGTACCCGATAATAATATAAGTCGAACCTGCTTTATCTAGCTAGTAATAAAGTGGTTCGCGATATATTATTACAGAACTTATTTTAACCAGGCCCTTTTATTTTTTATATATAAGGGAGTGAAGTAGGGGCGCGTAACACCTCCCCCCTCGGACTGACGGTCGCCATTGACTTGTACTCTCTGTGGTGGGTAGCATCTGTCATAGTAGCAGAGGTTGTAACAAGACAGCAGTCCTACATCAATCTCAGCTTCTCCCAAACATAGATGGTCATAAAGTACCGACTCTACGTTAAAATAAAGGTATATTAATAAAATTCAAGGCCTAGAGAGGGCATCAGCAATGAGATTATGTTTTCCTTTTATATGGGAAATGGTAATAGAGAAGGGTTGAATTCTCAAGCCCAACGAAGTATTCTGGCGTTCTTCGATTTCATAGAATTTATAAGGGTCAAAGGATTATGACGGAGTACACCGATATCTGATGGGTAGAAGATCCTAAATATACATCAAAATTCTCTAGGCATACAACGAGAGCTAAGGGCTTCTTTTTCTATAGTTGAATAATTAATTTGGTGTTTCTTTAACTTAGAAGAAAAAAAAAGAAACAGGTTGAAATAGTCAGAATTTGGAGCCTTCTGTAACAATGGGGCTCCCAAAGCATACGCACTGGCATCTATTTGTAAGTGGAATGGTTTATTAAAATCAGGACTTAGCAATACTGGGGAAGAGGATAGAAATCTTTTTAAAACGATTAAAAGCAATTTCACAGTCCTTTGGGTCCATGAAAACTTTGTTTTTGGACTTGTTAATTCAGTTGGGGGAAAAGCTATCTGTGAAAAATTTCGGACAGAACCGACGGTAGTAACCGGCAACTCCTAAAAATCTTGATACGCTTTTCCTATCCTTAGGGGTGGGAAATTCTAAGAGGGCCTTTACTTTGGCGTTCAAAGGAGCGACTTCACCTTGTCCAATCCGAATCCTAAGTATTTAATTTTCGTCTGGCCAAACTCACACTTGGACAAATTCACTGTAAAATTATGTTTACTTAAGGCGTTAAACAGGCTTTAAAGCTGTCTAAGGTTTTGGGGGCCAACTGCCCGCTGTATACGACTAAGTCGTCTAAGTAAGCTTCTACTCCGTCCAATCCGCCCTAAGTATTTCATAATACGCTGGAAGTAGAGGCCGGTTACAGAAGCCGAAGGGCATAACGCAATACTCGTATAGGCCACCAGGTACGTAAAAGCCGATATCTCTTGAGCTCTTGGTGACAACGGGATTTGGGTAATACCCTTTTAAACAAGTCCAATTTACTGATATACTTAGCTCTGGAGACCTTGTCTATTAAGTCGTCAATTCTGGGTATTGGAAACCCATCAGGTACTGTTACAGCATTGACTTTTCTAAAATCCGTGCACATACGGGAGGGTCCCATCTGGTTTGGGACTAAATGCACGGGGATGCCCAAGGACTGTTACTTGGTTTTATCAACCCGTGTGAGAGTAAGAAGTTCACCTCGCCTCTAGCTCACCTTGTTTTCTTGGGACTCACCTGTAGGGAGATTGCTTGATTGGAGTAGGTTCTCTGAGAGAAAACATCGTGCACACCCAACGTACACGGTTTTGACGTCCATTGAACAGGTGGAGATTTGCCTTAATCAGGGGATTTTAATTTCGTGTCCTTTGTCCACTTCCAGATTTATCAGTAGAGAATTTAAATTTTTAAGGCTGTCGAATTGTTCAGAAGAACTGGTATTCCTATCATTTCATCCGAACTTACTGGAACCCGTTCTTGCTCAGAGAGTTATAGTAGAAACTGGTGAAACGATTCCTGAATGGGGTTTTTAAGTTGGGTTTAATATATACGTCCGTTGTGAGTTCCTTTCTTGGGCGTCCTTACCAAGTAGTTCACGTCATTTAAAGCGCTTCACGATTCTAAAGGACCTTTCCCAAAAATTTTGGGCTGTAGAGCATGTCCCCTGATGAAATCTTTGAACCAGAACTTGATCTTTGGTTCAAATGAACGAAGTTTAGTTCGACGTCGTATTCCCCTCCTTCATCTTACTCTGTGCTTGTCGTAAGTTTTCGGCGGCCAATTCTCTAGCTAGGCTCAGGCGTTTCTTTCTTTAAAGGGTGGGAAAGAGCTCCTAAAAGTCGGCGTTTCTTCCCCGTCCAAGCTTCTTTGAAAACCCTGTACTGGTCCTCTAATTTGATGCCCATATTTAGCTCAAATGGCGAAAACTTCAAGTTGTTTTTGTTCGCTTTCTCTTAGGGCAAACAAGAGTAGTGGAATACCTTCATCCCAATTTTTGGGAATACTGTAAACAATAGGACCTCATCAAAATTTCTTCAAAGTTTGATGGAACCTTTCCACCACGCCTTGTGTTTGGGGGTCGATGGGCCCGTCGCGAAAACCGTTTTGACCCCTAACTGGGGCCAAGGCTTCACGGAAAAATTTTGAAGTAAAATTCGACCCTTGATCCGATTGAATTTTCCTCTTGGAAATCCAAAGTGAGAGAAGAACTTAATCAGTGCTCTCACTATTAGGCGAGCTTTAATCCTCCTAAGAGGAATTTGCTTCCGGGTACCTGGTGACTGTGTCCATGATAGTAAAACAGGAACTGGTTGCCCTGCCGAGTCTTGGGTAGCGGGCCGACACAGCCCGATCACCAGACGTGAAAAGGGTTCGCCTTTTACTTGATAGGGTTCAACGGCGCAGGTGGTGGATTATGTGCAGGTTTGCCTACTAGTTGAAAACACGGAACAGCTTCTTACATACCGTTCCACTTCTTCCTTCATTTTGGCCATGTGAATTTGCTTAGCAATTTTTCTAAAAGTCTTCTTTTGTCCCAGATGTCCCCCTTGGGACCCCCCATGAGCAAACTTACATGCTAAATTTCTAAACGGGTAGGCAAGACCAGTAGATGATCACTTTAAGAGTTTCCTGTTTCTTTTTCAGTAAGTCCTTCTCCCAATAGTAAGACTGTCACTTTTAAAAGGGCTTCTCCTCCCAACACAGAAAGTTTCCTGAGGTCACTTAAGGGGGGGTCTATTCGGAGTTCTCTTACTAGATCCTCCTTCGAGAATAAATCTATTTCGGAAACCACCGACTTAGGAACTGGTATCGGTTCTGGGTGGATTTTTGGGGCTCTACACTCGAGCTTTCGTTGAATATGTCTCTTACCCCCTACGTCGACGTCGTCCATGACTTCCTCCGATCCCAAAACTGAAACGCGACTGTTTGGTCATCGCCCGGTTACTACGCTCAGAGGAAAGAGGGTAGTTCCGTTCGTCGGGCTTCGATGACGTAATTTTCCTCGGTTGGATTTTCCATAACTATGGGCTCTTTCCATATTCCTTTCTTCCGCTAAGTCGTTCCAATCAATAGGTCTACGTCTTTTATGGGGAAGTTAGTTGGGAGACACTCCGATTGACGTCCAGCCTGTAAAAATAGGAGTTTCAACATATAACTTGTACAGGGGTACTCGCGTAGTGGAGCCACCATAAAGCTTCCAACCAGGCGTCGAAAACCCGTATAAGATCTGGCGGGGAATGATAAAAGTCCTTCTCTTAATAATGTTAAGTAGGACCCCGTATCCCTAAAGGAATTTACTTGCAACAACTGGCTATGGGTAATTCTTACTTTGCTTTTGGAAAAGTAAGGGACTCATAGCTCTTGACAAGTTTTGACGATGATACCCATATTCTGCTTAGTCAACTAGAGGATCTGTTCCTTTTCCTTGGGACAGAGCGTCTACTCTTGGCTCGGACTTCCTTGGATGAGTCGTAGGGGAAATATGATTTGTGGGGGCATCTATAGGATGGACTCCTCCCCTGGTCCCTATCACGCTTAAAGCATTGTGATTTGAAATGTCCCAGCTTCGAACAGTACGAACTTTTAAATTTTTTTCCCCATGACCTATCTGGTCTATAGATGGGCTCGATTGAATTTGGTGTTTTACTTCGGGTTTACTTGTTACAAACGGGAGTGAACGGGTTGGGTAGGTCGCTTACCGAAAGACTTCGCAGGTTCGGGTCTCGTTGCTGGTTTGATAACCGGGGTGCTTTCAGATTGTACCAACCTCTGGGAAATCTCGAAGTTGTCTGCCAGCGCGGCAGTCTCTAACAACGTCGTTTGCGGATGGCCAACAAATACTGGCGAACTCCCTCTGGAAAATTTGCATACAAATCTTCTAGTAACATTAATTGTGATAGATCTTTTAAAGTCGTGACCCGAGAAGCTCGACACCAACGTTCAAACCCACTACTTCCCCTCGGCAAAATCTAAATAAGTTTGTCCTGTTTTCCGTTTTATGGAACGAAAAGCTATTTGGTAACTAATAGGGACATGTCATATGCTTCTAAAATAGTTCTCTTTTCTACGTCGTATGGACATAAAACTCATGGTAAGGAGGCGACACAAGACTGCGCCTTTCCATATAGAGACGTGTGCAGCATGTGGCCCATTTGTCTTTGGGCCAGCCCATTGAAAGTAGCCTGATTCTCAAAAATTTCAAAGAATTCATCTAAGTCTGTTTCGTTAAACTTAGGTACCATCAGAGCTGCTTTATGCAAGTCAAACCCCCGGTTTTCCGTGCTCTTCACGTCTCTTTTTTCCGGAACTCCCCTTCTGCTTTGTTTTCAAAAAAGAAAAACCTTCAAAGCCTAAATTCTTCCTCGTTTAGACGTCTTCTAGCTTCGATTTGAGAGTTTGTAATAGTAATATGCGTTCTATTCTCTCTAGTTGTTTTGGACGTGAAATTCCCCAAGAGGTAATGACACCGAAGGAATTCGGGCGCTTTTCTCCGGAAGTATTTTGGGACGAGCACCATCCTAAAATTATCCCCGTCATTTGACTGAGGGTTCGTTCCAACCACCGATACATACTCCGGGGAAATGAAAGGGGAGAGTTTGAGACTGGACTGATAGTAAGGCCTTGTAAACCCTGGTTCAACTTCATATTTTAGGCAGTTCCCGTCCGTGGGATTTCTAAATTCCTCAAACTGAGAAAAAAAAACTATCTTCCGAATCTAGTTCTGGGATTGCTTGGATTTTCGGAAAAAAATCTATCCTTAATTAGGGACCTAAGAGTCTCTGCACTATGGTATCTATTTTAAGGTATATCTAACTTTAGCTATTTGCCAACACGTCTGTAATTTTAAAGTGTCAAAAGTAGCCTCTGTTAATTCATCTAATAATGACTTAATTTCTGGATCCCTTTTCTTTAAATTCTCGCAAGGGAGCTTAATTTTAATGCAAAACAAATATGTACTTCAGGGTAAGTACTCCCGACAGACAACCCATTTGTTACGACCCTTAATCTTCACCGAACAATAGGGGGACAAAATAACTCCATTTTTTTTTTGTTAGTTTTATTTTATTACCAATCATTTAGCTTCAAATTTTGGGTTTGTGAATTAAAATAACCACAAGCAATTATAAATGAAACACTATACAGCAAGAAACCCAATCTTACGTTCAAATTCTCAATAACAGAGTATGATACAATAATTTCCAATTAATAATCTACTCTTTTAGAAAGGTCTAGGGGAACGAAATAGTTATCTTTCATAAGTGACATGAATTACCAGACTAATGGCAAAGGCAAGACTTGGGATAAAGTTTTAGTTTAAGCTAGGAGCTTTGGGTTGAAGACCCGTACCGAGTCAGAGCTAGGAGCTGACTGACTCACTCATCTACTTCATAGTATGACTTCAGCTCGGCCAGAAGGCGAAAGCGTGGCGTCAATTCTAGAAAAACCAATTGGTCACTACATAGTGGTTACAAAATTCGTAATACCTAACCTAATAAAATATAATATAAATATTATAATTATAAAATTCATGGGGAAAGATTTTAATAATAAAACAATATAATACAAAGAGAGTACTTTTGATGATTCATACTGTACCCGATAATAATATATAGTCGAACCTGCTTTATCTAGCTAGTAATAAAGTGGTTCGCGATATATTTTTACAGAACTTATTTTAACCAGGGCCTTTTATTTTTATATAATGGAGTGAAGTAGGGGGGCGTAACATGATGGACTGGTGGTGAGGGTGATCGACTAGTAGGGAGGGTGATGGACTGGTGGTGGAGGTAATGTGCTGGTGGTGAGGGGATGGACTGTTGGTGAGGTGATGGACTGGGAGGTGTGAAGGACTGTGTTTCCTGAAGTCCATCTGTGTCCCTTCAGATGACCTCCCTTCCTCACTTTCCCTTGCTGGTGATGGTGTTGTGGTGAGAGTGAAGGACGCTGGTGAGGGTGATGCACTGGTGGGGAGGGTGAGATCGGTGGTGAGGGTGATGGACTGTTGGTGAGGGTGGGGAGTGGTGGTGAGGTTGATGGACTGGTGGGTGGGTGATGGATTGGTTGTGATTGATGGACTGGTGGGAGGGTGATGGTCTGGTGATGAGGGTGATGGACTCGTGGGGAGGGTGATGGGCTGGTGGTGTGGGTGATATACTGGTGGTGAGCGTGATAGACTGGTGGTGTGGGTGATGGACTGGTGGGGAGGGTCATGGACTGGTGGTGAGGGTGATGGACTGGTGGTGAGGGTGATGGACTGGTGGTGAGGGTCATGGACTGGTGGTGAGGGTGATGGACTGGTGGGGAGGGTGATGGACTGGTGGTGAGGGTGATGACTGGTGGTGAGGGTCATGGACTGGTGGTGAGGGTGATGGACTGGTGGTGATGGTGATGCACTGGTGGGGAGGGTGATGATCTGGTGGTGAGGGTGATGGGCTGGTGGTGAGGGTGATGGTCTGGTGGTGAGGGTGAAGAACTGGTGGTGAGGATGATAGACTGGTGGTGAGGGTGATGGACAGGTATTGTGGGTGATGGACTGGTGGTGTGGGTGATGGATTGGCTGTGAGTTTGATTGACTGGTGGGGAGGGTGTTGGTCTGGTGATGAGAGTAATACACTCGTGGTGAGTGTGATGGACTCGTGGTGAGGGTGGTGGACTGGTGGTGTGGGTGATGGACTGACGGTGAGGGTGATGGACTGGTGGTGAGGGTGATCGACTAGTGGGGAGGGTGATGGACTGGTGGTGTATGAGATGGGCTGGTGGTGAGGGTGATGGACTGTTGGTGAGGGTGATGGACTGGTGGTGAGGGTGAAGGACTGTGTTTCCAGAAGTCCATCTGTGTCCCCTCAGATGAACTCCCTTCCACACTTCCCTTGCTGGTGATGGACTGGTGGTGAGGGTGATGGGCTGGTGGTGAGGGTGATGGTCTGTTGGTGAGGGTGATGGACTGGTGGGGAGGGTGAAGGACTGTGTTTCCAGAAGTCCATCTGTGTCCCCTCAGATGAACTCCCTTCCTCACTTCCCTTGCTGGTGATGGACTGGTGGTGAGGGTGATGGACTAGTGGTGTGGGTGATGGACTGGTGGTGAGGGTGATGGACTGGTGGTGAGTGTGATGAATTGGGAGTGAGGGTGATGGACTGTTGGTGAGGGTGATGGACTGGTGGGGAGGGTGAAGGACTGTGTTTCCAGAAGTCCATCTGTGTCCCCTCAGATGAACTCCCTTCTACACTTCCCTTGCTGGTGATGGACTGGTGGTGAGGGTGATGGACTGGTGAGGGTGATGGTCTGGTGGTGAGGGTGATGGACTGGTGGAGAGAGTGATGGACTGGTGAGGAGGGTGATGGTCTGGTGGTGAGGGTGATGGGCTGGTGGTGAGGGTGATGGGCTGTTGGTGAGTGTGATGGACTGGTGGGGAGGGTGAAGGACTGGTGGTGAGGGTGAAGGACTGTGTTTCCAGAAGTCCATCTGTGTCCCCTCAGATGAACTCCCTTCCACACTTCCCTTGCTGGTGATGGTGTTGTGGTGAGGGTGATGGACTGACTAGTGGTGAAGGTGATGGACTGGTGGTGAGGGTGATGGACTGACGGTGAGGGTGATGGACTGGTGGTGAGGGTGATGGACTGGTGGTGAGGTGATGGACTGGTGGTGAGGGTGATGGACTGACGGTGAGGGTGATGGACTGGTGGTGAGGGTGATGGACTAGTGGTGAAGGTGATGGACTGGTGATTGACTGGTGGGGAGGATGAAGGACTGTGTTTCCAGAAGTCCATGTGTGTCCCCTCAGATGAACTCCCTTCCACACTTCCCTTGCTGGTGATGGACTGGTGGTGAGGGTGATGGACTGGTGGTGAGGGTGATGGACTGGTGGTGAGTGTGATGAATTGGGAGTGAGGGTGATGGACTGGTGGTGAGGGTGATGGACTAGCGGTGTGGGTGATGGACTGGTGGTGAGGGTGATGGACTGGTGGTGAGTGTGATGAATTGGGAGTGAGGGTGATGGACTGGTGGTGAGGGTGATGGAATGGTGATGAGGGTGATGGACTGGTGGTGAGGGTCATGGACTGGTGGTGGTGGTTGTGGTGGTGGTGGTGTGTGTGTGTGGTGTGTGTTTGCTTCTCCTAGTTCCATGTCTCCAGAAGTCCATCTGCGGGCCCTCAGATGAACTGCCTTCCTCACTTCCCCAGGTTCAGCAGGTGTTGGCCCCTCGCCAGTGATCTTGCTGGGTGGTAACTTGGTCTTGTCTAGCTGGTCTACTGCCGAGACTGTCCAGGTGGGTGGAATTACAGGAGGGGACACACAGAAATCTGTGTCCTGTTATTACACCCACCAAGACAGCCTGGAACAGTGTACCAGCCAGACGAGACTGAGCTGCCACCCAACTCGGCCACCAAGCTGAGGTTACTGATATAAAATCTCGGACTTGTATTTATGTTTCATAACGTGTTTATGTTAATTTCTTTCGTTTTTACTTACTTAGCTATATAAGTGTTGTAATTAGTCCATATGTCCACAAATATGCATATTTATGTAGCTTTGCAAGTGGTCTGTACACACACACACACACACACACACACACACACACACACACACACACACACACACACACACACACACACACACACACACACACACACACACACACACACACAGACAAACTTCAAGATACATAATACTTTCATCACACTCTACGATACCTGTAAACTCTAATTCCCACGTTTACGTTCATTATCTTATATTCTAACCCTTATGGCACTCAGGTGCACACATTTCCATGCACATGTCTACACTGTCTCACTCGGATGTTAGAACTAAATTATATTGCACAAGCAATGATGGGCAGATATGGAAATTGTTAAGTATATACAGTAATATAATTCTGAAAAAAATGTGACGGAGAGTGTAAATGTATATGCTTGCTTTAGTATAGTTTAATATATATGTAGTATATAGTATAGTGTATATAGATATCCTTACACAAATAACCCGCACATAGAAGAGAGGAGCTACGACGACGCTTCGGTCCAGCTTGGACCATTTACAACGTTAGTGTGACTTTGGAAATGGTCCAAGTCGGGCCGAAACGTCGTCATAAGCTCCTCTCTTCTATGTGCGGGTTATTTGAGTATCTTTCAGTCACAGTATTGTGCCTTTTTGTTATTTATAGATATCCTTATTATATATGGGAATTTATAAAAAAGAGACAATTGACAAAAACTTACTTTAGATACAGCAAGAAAT
>NC_069454.1:35163737-35207065 GCF_026875155.1 Cherax quadricarinatus | reverse complement strand
TCCAAACTAGTTAAACCAATATTTGGACACTGTCAAATATAAAGATGGACAGATTGGGTTAGGTTACCATGGAAATTAAATCCACCACATCTGCCTAGCAATTATCGCATGGCTTTCGGACAAATGAAAGCACAAATACATGAGCTCAGGAAGAATCCAGAGCTACTGACTGTCTATGATAATATCATACAAGAACAGTTGGACAATAAATTCATTGAGGAAATAGTCGAAGATAAGTTGAAGACAGAAGCTCATTATCTCCCGCACCATGGAGTCAGAAAAGATTCTGAAACCACTCCACTACGTGTTGTATATAATTGCAGCGCACGTGCAAATAAAGATGTAGCAAGTCTTAATGACTGTCTGATGACCGGACCCTCACTAACTGAGAAGCTTGGAGACGTGCTTATGAAATTTCGCACAAACCCATATGCCTACACGGCTGATATTTCCAAAGCTTTCTTAAGAGTAGGACTACAAGAAATAGATAGAGATTATACTCGATTCTTGTGGCCTGAAAATCCACATGATCCTCAAAGTCCTGTGAAAACTTATCGTTTCAAATCAGTATTATTTGGTGCAACATCCTCTCCATTCTTACTAGAAGCTACTCTAAATACACATTTGAAGAAATCTGAAAGTCCCTTCAAAGAAATCTTAAAGAAAGTTTCTATGTGGACAATCTTCAAGGTACTGTGAATAAAGAGGAGGATTTGAAATCCTTATACAGAGAAGCTAACAAGGAGATGAAAGAAGCAAATATGCCTCTAAGGATGTGGAATACAAATTCAAAGCAATTAAGGGAACTTATCAAAGAAGATTTCCCTGAAGCTGAAATTCCTGATTGCAACAATATGCTGGACTTAATTGGAACACACAGGAAGATACTTTGAGTCTCAAAAGGATAAACAATAAATCATGCAGTACACTCACTAAACGTAGTTTACTGTCAGAGGTATCACAATGTTTTGATCCTCTAGGACTCGTCTCACCAATTACCATAAAAGGGTAAAATGCTTATGCAAGATGCATGGAAGCTCAAAATTGGATGGGATGAGAACTTGCCTCTAGAAATGAGTCAAGCATGGGATGGCACAATATCCAGGGAGTTTAAGCAACTTCATCAAATTACATTCCCAGGAACAAATAGGTCAAGAGGGAAACAAGTACACATTAATGTGATCTGTGATGCGTCAACAGAGGTTATGGCGCGTAGCTTACATGTGTTAATGCTGATGGAAGTACACTAATTACTTCAAAGGCCAGGGGTAGCACCCTGAAGGTCAGAACAGTACACATTGAGAATGACAGCACTCTATGTAGGTACAAAATTAGCTGTCTATCTCAACAAGTACTTGATCCTCTCACTATTGGAAAAAACCGTTGACTGGAAGTGATAATGAGGCAGTTCTCCAGTGGTTAAGAAATAATAAGAGTAAGTTGTCTATGTACAGAACAGAGTAGCAGAAAATATAAGAGATGCAGAGAGATTATCTCTTTCTTCACGTCTCTACCCGAGAATCCAGGCTGACATTGTTGTCACGTGGTGTCCCTCTCAAGAAAATTTGTGGATATAAATTTTGGCCCACGGCACGAACTGGCTCTCTGATGAAAATAACTGCCTCAGCAACAAAGCTCACATTATGCAGAAGAAACAGTCTGCTTGAAAAACCACAGCAGAAATTAAGTTGTGTAAATACTGCAGGACACAACAGAAATAGTCATTGATGATCTATTACTCATCTTTGGGGTAAACTCTGAAGAGTTACAGCTCTTGTCTTTAAATTCATTAAAGGAAAATAAACTGATTATGAATGTCTTGAACCCATTAAATACTGGGTGAAACTAATACAGAAAGGCGTTTTCTCTTACAGAATATAAATTTCTGAACACAAGATAAATCCCCAAAGAAACTGTCATGCTTACATCCTTTAGGCCCCCTTTATCTCGAACGCAGAGTAAAGATTATAAGATGTCGGAGAGAGAATTCATAATTCTTCATACTAAAAAGAAGCCATAATCCAAATGTGATCCCCAAGAATCATTGGCGAACAAAACTGATTGTGCAAAACGGCCAACCGTAACGTGTTACATGGTGGGGTAGTGACACACTTTGTCATATACGACAGTCCTACTGGATACCTTCAAGGTCGACAAAGTGTGAAAAAACAAATTAAAGGGACTGTTTCTTGTTGTCACTACGATATGACGAGTATGTCAGTATCCAGGTCCACCTCCATATCCTTGAAAGAGTTTGTCATATCACTCCATTTGAGGTGACCGGTGTAGATTATACTGGACCAATAATTTTAACCAAAAAAGTTGACAAAGTTCCCATCAAAGAGTGTACATATGTTTGTTCAATTGTGCTACAACTAGAGCAGAACTTCATAGAAGTAGCCACTGACATGTCTGCTGAAACTTTTATCAAATTATTCAGAAGTTTGCTGCCAGAAGGGCATGTCCCAGAACTGATGATTTTCAGATAATTGCACAAACTTTGTTGCTGGTGCTGGCTTATATAAGCAGATCTTTGATCAACCAGAAGTAGAAAGATGGCCCATTGAATCAACGCAGTTGTCGTTGGAGATACATTCCTCCTAAATCTCCATGGCACGGCGGATTTATGAAATAATGTCGGCATTGTAAAGCGTTGTTTAAGGAAGACTAATCATCGGCAGAGAATAGACTTAGACAGAATTCCGTACAGTTGGTGACTGAAATAGAAAATAGAGTCAAAACAGCCTCTAACTTTGTTAACGATGATCTGGACAAATTTAGAAGTGTTAAGTCCGTCTCATTTACTCCATGGCAGAAGGCTCGAAACTGTTCCTCCCATGAATGATAAAGAAATCATAGAGGATCCTAACTTATTTCGAAACCTGAGCAACTCGACGTAAAATTCAAACCACCTTAAGAAAAGTGATTGAACGTTGGGAGAAAATTTGGACGAGAAGACTATCTACCTCATTTGGAGAACCTTCTATGGGCTGGTGTTTCCCATGAAAATATAAGTCCTTAAGACCTGGTGAATAGTGATTATCGACAATGATGTCCGAGAGGTCCCAATGGCATTGACGAAAAATTGTGACATATATCCTGATGCAAATGGAATCATCAGGACAGTTGCATGTTGTGAGCAAGGATTGTGTAGTGAATAAGTCGGACAATAAATAAAACCTAGTGCCGTTAGAATTACACAGTGTTGAAAACAAATTAGTGATTCTCCAGAAAACCAACACAGGACCTAAAGTGTTTCAGAAAAGACAAGCAGCAGTGGTGGCGAGTGAGGTGAGAAAATCAAATTAATGTTAAGTGATGAATGTTCACCTGCAGCGAACCTCCGCCGCCCCCAGTGTGGAGAAATTTTTCTCAGGAGGGGGGTATCAGCCCCTTCAGCCCCTTTCAGCACCCTCAGCCACCTTCAGCCCCTTTTCAGCCCTGTGAGGGGCCACTCAGAAGGGCGAGCGTCTTGTTTACTGCTAGAGTGAGTAATTGAATCACAGATGTGTTATGCGTTATCAAGTGACCTCGCTCCTTGCAAGGGGTGTTGGCAACGTGTATTTTTTTAAGAGACAGTAACATCTCTTAATTCTAGCAGGACAATTAAGGAAAATCCTGCTCCCAACTTTATTACCATAGTAAAGTTGTACATTGTTGTCTATGATTAAGACAGGCAAGAAACAAAACATTCTGCTTTGCTTCATCGAGATGGTCGGACGACAAGGATGCAACGGTAACAGGTCAGCGTTTTTTTGTTTTTTTTTTTGGTGCTGGGGCCAGTGACGGGATGGGCCTGTAGCGTCTGGCCCAGTGACTAACTTTGACTCTACTACGAGACCACTGACGCCAGGGATTAACCAGCAAAAGGCACTGTCTGTGCGTTAGTGTGAATAAAAGTGTCTCAAACAACTCAATAAACACATAGTGAAGTGTGATCAGCTTCTCTTAGTGATTACATTGTGAACCAATAAAAAAACTAATCTTGTTGAACTAGTTGTACCAGTGTGCGTTTTCCTAGACAATTGGAAGACGTGGACATCCAAGGACACTTCAGCTTTATCAAGTCACCGATATCTGTCGAAGGTGTTGAGAACACCATAGCTCACGTTACAAAGAGCAGGTATGATACGAATTTCTTGTAGATCGGGGGATGCGCCAATTCTTGAGTCACAAGGAGTTTGTAATCAACCTATATCGGAGTAGTAAGAGTGTGGACTTTTGGTCCAAACAAGTAGTATGTCAGCCATCATCGAATGAAAATATGGACATAACACACTCTAGGTATAATATACTTACAATTTGTATCTCTTGACAGCCCACTGTTGTGATGGTTTCGACAGCATCTAGGACCTCGTCTGCAGGGACGGCTGTGTAGACGATTTGCTGTCATTATCAGCTAAGTGTTCATATATAATTATATCTTACGTGGTAAGGCCAATTCTCAACAGTTTAATTGAAAAGTGCTTTAAATGCTGAAAATCTTCGAAATATGAAGCAAAAGATCATTTTACCATATTTTTCGATTCTTTTTCAATCCTTTTGGTATTTTTAAAAATTATATGAAATATGAAAATTATTTCTGAATTTCATCAAATTTTTATGGGATTTTTCAAAAATATGTAATATACTTTAAAATGTTTTATTGGAAAGGCTCGATATTTGAATTCCATTAGTAATTCTGATAAAAATGTTTTAAAAATCCAATGATTTTTTCTCTAAAAATCAGGTTTGTATGAAAAGAGTTCTAAATGCTCTAAATCGTCGAATATGGCAGTAAAAAATGTTCTTTTGCCATATTTTTAGATTTTCTTCAATGCATCTTTTGGTATTTTTTAATAAAATATGAAATACCTGAAATATATGGATATCTGAAGCATGAAAAATAGAAAAATATTGCAAATTGATGTTCTACTGAATATTTCGACGGATATAGAGCATTTAGAACACCTTTTCAGACAATCTGATTTTTTAGCTAAAATTAATGGATTTTCAAACTTTTTTATCAGAATTACTGTGGAATTGAATTTTATGCTGAAAGTAACTTAAATATGAAATTTTAGTGTAGTTTGTGTCAATAAATATTTCAGAGTGAAAATCCATGTATTATAGCTAAAAGTAAGGTTTAATTGAAAAGTGCTATAAAAATGCATTGAAAAATCGGTTCGAAAATATGACAGTAACACATCATTTTGCCTATTTTCGATTTTTTGAATTGCTTTTGGTACATTTTAAAAAATATACGGAAATATATGAAATTACCTGAACATATGAAATACCTGAAGCATTGATAAAATCGAAAAAATTTCGTAAAAATGATGTTTTACTGCATTTTCGTCGGTTTTAGGAGGTGTTTAGAACACTTTTCAGAACAACCTGATTTTTAGCTAAAAATTTCATTGTATTTTCAAACTTTTTTATCAGATTTACTGATGGTATTGAATTTTATTCTGAAAGTAACTTAAGTATGACATTTTAGTCAAGTTATGTGTCATTAAATTTTTCAGTGTAAAAATCATGTGTTTTAGCTAAAAAGTTAGGTATAATTGAAGTGCTGTAAATGCTGAAAATCGACGACAAATATGCAGCAAACTCATTATTTTAGATTTTCGATTTTTTTTCAATGCTTTTGGTTTTTTAAAAAAATATATGAATTAATCAAAATTATTTCTGAAATTCATCGAAATGATGTTTTACCATATATTTCGACGATTTGGAGCATTAGTAGAACACTTTCAGGAAAACATGATTTTTTAAAAAAAGCTAAAATCATTGATTTTTTTTTTATACTTTTTTTTATCAGAATTACTGATGGGAATTGTGATATTTCGGAACCTTTCAGCAATTTTTAAAGTATTTTACATATTTTCAAATATCCCATAAAATTTCGATTAATTCAGAATTATTTTGAATATTTCGTATATTTTTTAAAAAATACCAAAAGCATTGAAAAAAATCGAAAAATATTTTAAATGATGTTTTACGCATATTTCGACGATTTAGAGCATTAGAACACTTTTCAGGCAACCTGATTTTTTTACCTAAAATTTATGGATTTCAAACTTTTCGTCAGAATTGCTGATGGAATTGAATTTTATGCTGAAAGTAAGTTAAATATGACATTTTAGTGTAGTATTATGTCAATAAATATTTGAAGTCATGTATTATAGCTGAAAATTAAAGTTTAATTGAAAAGTGCTCTAAATGCTGAAAATCATTCGAAAATTTGCAGTTAAAAACATTTTACCATATTTTCGATTTTTTCAATGTTTTTGGTATTATTAAAAAATATATGAAAATTCAAAATTTGTTTCTGAATTTAATCGAATTTTATGGGGATTTTTGAAAATATGGTAATATACTTTTAGTTAAAATGTGAAAAGGCCGAAAAAATTTAAATTTCCATCAGTAATTGTGATAAAAAGTTTGAAAATCCATCAATTTTAGACTGCAAAATCAGGATTGTCAGCAAAAGTGTTCTAAATGCTCTAATCGTCGAAATATGCAGTTAAAAACATCATTTCTGCCATATTTTCGATTTTTTCAATTCTATTGGTATTTTTAAAAATTTTATGAAATATATGACATACCTGAATATACGAAGTTACCTGAAGCATCGGAAAAAAATTAAAAAAAATATGGAAAATAATTATGTTTTACTGCCATATTTCGTCGATTAGAGCATTTAGAACACTTTTCAGACAAACCTGATTTTTTAGCTAAAAATTCATGGATTTTCAAACTTTTATATCAAGAAATTGCTGATGGAATGAATTTTATGCTGAAAGTAAGTTAATATGGCTTTTAGTGTAGTTATTGTGTCAATAGATATTTTGAAGTGTAAAAAACTCATATTTATTTATAGCTTAAATAGTAAAGTTTAATTTAAAAGTGCTCTAAATGCTGAAAATCGTCGAAATATGCAGAAAAATATCATTTTACCATATTTTTCGATTTTTTTCAATGCTTTTGGTATTTTAAAAAATATATGAAATATTCAAAACTATTTCTGAATTTCATCGAAATTTTATGGGTTTTTTGAAAAATATATAATATACTTTAAAATGTTGAAAAGGCTCGATAATTTCAATTCCATCAGTAATTGTGATAAAAAGGTTTGAAAATCCACGATTTTTTGCTAAAAAATCAGGATTGTCTGAAAAGTGTTCTAAATCGTCGAAATATGCAATAAAACATCATTTTGCCATATTTCTCGTTTTTTTTCAATGCTTTTGGTATTTTTAAAAAATATGTGAAATATATGAAATACCTGAAATATATGAAATACCTGAAGCATTGAAAAAATCGAGAAAAGTGGTAAAAATAATGTTTTACTGCATATTTCGACGGTTTAGAGCATTTAGAACACTTTTCAGGCAAACCTGATTTTTCAGCTAAAATTCATGTATTTTCAAACTTTTTTATCAGAATTACTGATGATGTTGAATTTTATTCTGAAAGTAACTTAAATTTGACATTTCAGTCAAGTATTGTGTCAATAAATATATCAAGTGTAAAAATCCATATATTTTAGCTAAAAAGTAAGGTTTAATTGAAAAGTGCTGTAAATGCTGATAATCGTCGAAATATGAAGCAATCATCATTTTACCATATTTCTCGATTTTTTCAATGCTTTTGGTATTTTTAAAAAATATATGAAATATTCAAAATTATTTCTGAATTTCATCGAAATTTTATGGGATTTTTGAAAAATATGTGATATACTTTAAAATGTTGAAAAGGCTCGAAAATTTCAATTCCATCAGTAATTGTGATAAAAAAGTTTGAAAATCCATGAATTTTCTCTAAAAAATCAGGTTTGTATGAAAAGAGTTCTAAATGCTCTAAATCGTCGAAATATGCAGTAAAATGTCATTTTGCCATATTTTTAGATTTTTTCAATGCTTTTGGTATTTTTTTAATAAAATATGAAATACCTGAAATATATGAAATATCTGAAGCATTGAAAAAATAGAAAAATATTGCAAATTGATGTTTTACTGCATATTTCGACGATTTAGAGCATTTAGAACACTTTTCAGACAAACTGATTTTTTAGCTAAAATTCATGGATTTTCAAACTTTTTTATCAGAATTACTGATGGAATTGAATTTTATGCTGAAAGTAACTTAAATATGAAATTTTAGTGTAGTTTTGTGTCAATAAATATTTCAAGAGTGAAAATCCATGTATTTTAGCTAAAAAGTAAGGTTTAATTGAAAAGTGCTATAAATGCTGAAAATCGTCGAAATATGCAGTAAAACATCATTTTGCCATATTTTTCGATTTTTTGAATGCTTTTGGTATTTCTAAAAAATATACGAAATATATGAAATACCTGAAACATATGAAATACCTGAAGCATTGATAAAATCGAAAAATTTCGTAAAAATGATGTTTTACTGCATATTTCGACGGTTTAGAGGATTTAGAACACTTTTGAGACAAACCTGATTTTTTAGCTAAAATTCATGTATTTTCAAACTTTTTTATCAGAATTACTGATGGTATTGAATTTTATTCTGAAAGTAACTTAAGTATGACATTTTAGTCAAGTATTGTGTCATTAAATATTTCAAGTGTAAAAATCCATGTGTTTTAGCTAAAAAGTAAGGTTTAATTGAAAAGTGCTGTAAATGCTGAAAATCGACGAAATGTGCAGCAAACATCATTTTATTATATTTTTCGATTTTTTTCAATGCTTTTGGTATTTTTAAAAAATATATGAAATAATCAAAATTATTTCTGAAATTCATCGAAATGATGTTTTACCATATATTTCGACGATTTGGAGCATTTAGAACACTTTTCAGGAAACATGATTTTTTAAAAAAAGCTAAAATTCATTGATTTTTATACTTTTTTTTTATCAGAATTACTGATGGAATTGATATTTTCGAACCTTTTCAGCATTTTAAAGTATTTTACATATTTTTCAAAAATCCCATAAAATTTCGATTAAATTCAGAAATAATTTTGAATATTTCGTATATTTTTTAAAAAATACCAAAAGCATTGAAAAAATCGAAAAATATGGTAAAATGATGTTTTACTGCATATTTCGACGATTTAGAGCATTAAGAACACTTTTCAGGCAAACCTGATTTTTGACCTAAAATTCATGGATTTTCAAACTTTTTCATCAGAATTGCTGATGGAATTGAATTTTATGCTGAAAGTAAGTTAAATATGACATTTAATGCAGTATTGTGTCAATAAATATTTGAAGTGTAAAAATCCATGTATTATAGCTAAAAAGTAAAGTTTAATTGAAAAGTGCTCTAAATGCTGAAAATCGTCGAAATTTGCAGTAAAACATCATTTTACCATATTTTTCGATTTTTTCAATGCTTTTGGTATTTTTTAAAAATATATGAAATATTCAAAATTATTTCTGAATTTCATCGAAATTTTATGGGCTTTTTGGAAAATATGTAATATACTTTAAAATGTTGAAAAGGCTCGAAAATTTCAATTCCATCAGTAATTCAGATAAAAAAAAGTTTGAAAACCCATGATTTTTAGATAAAAAATCAGGTTTGTCTGAAAAGTGTTCTAGGTGCTCTAAATCGTCGAAATATGTAGCAAAACATCATTTTGCCATGTTTTTCGATTTTTTCAATACTTTTGGTATTTTTAAAAAATATGCGAAATATATGAAATACATGAAATATATGAAATACCTGAAGCATTGAAAAAATCGAAAAATATGGTAAAATGATGTTTTACTATATATTTCGACGATTTGGAGCATTTAGAACTCTTTTCAGAAAACATGATTTTTTACCTAAAATTCATGGATTTTCAAACTTTTTTATCAGAATTGCTGATGGAATTGAATTTTATGCTGAAAATAAGTTAAATATGACATTTTAGTTTAGTATTGTGTCAATAAATATTTGAATTGTAAAAATCCACGTATTTTAGTTAAAAAGTAAAGTTTAATTGAAAAGTGCTCTAAATGCTGAAAATAGTCGAAATATGCCGTAAAACATCATTTTACCATATTTTTCGATTTTTTCAATGCTTTTGGTATTTTTAAAAAATATATGAAATATTCAAAACTATTTCTGAATTTCATCGAAATTTTATGGGCTTTTTGGAAAATATGTAATATACTTTAAAATGTTGAAAAGGCTCGAAAATTTCAATTCCATCAGTAATTGTGATAAAAAAGTTTGAAAAATCCACGATTTTTCGCTAAAAAATCAGGATAGTCTGAAAAGTGTTCTAAATGCTCTAAATCGTCGAAATATGCAGTAAAACATCATATTGCCATATTTTTCGTTTTTTTCAATGCTTTTGGTATTTTTAAAAAATGTGTGAAATATATGAAATACCTGAAATATATGAAATACCTGAAGCATTGAAAAAATCGAAAAATATGGTAAAATGATGTTTTACTGCATATTTCGACGATTTCGAGCATTTAGAACACTCTTCAGACAAACCTGATTTTTTACCTAAAATTCATGGGTTTTCAAACTTTTTTATCAGAATTGCTGGTGAAATTGAATTTTATTCTGAAAGTAAGATAAACATGACTTTTTAGTGTAGTACTGTGTCAATAAATATTTAAAGTGTGAAAATCCATGTATTTTAGCTAAAAAGTAAGGTTTAATTAAAAAGTGCTCTAAATGCTGAAAATCGTCGAAATATGCAGTAAAACATCATTTTACTATATTTTTCGATTTTTTCAATGCTTTTGGTATTTTTAAAAAATATATGAAATATTCAAAATTATTTCTGAATTTCATCGAAATTTTATGGGCTTTTTGAAAAATATGTAACATACTTTAAAATGTTGAAAAGGCTCGAAAATTTCAATTCCATCATTAATTCTGATAAAAATGTTTGAAAATCCATGATTTTTTTCTAAAAAATCAGGTTTGTCCGAGAAGTGTTCTAAATGCTCTAAATCGTCGAAATATGCAGTAAAACATCATTTTGCCATATTTTTCGATTTTTTCAATGCTTTTGGTATTTTTAAAAAATATATGAAATATATGAAATACCTGAAATATATGAAATACCTGAAGCATTGAAAAAATCGAATAATATAGTAAAATTGGTGTTTTACTACATGTACTTAGCTCTGTGAAGACCTGTTTGTGTGCTCTCTGTGAATCTGAACCAGGATGCCCTGTCTTGAGCAGCTTTACCAGCAGCTGAGAGAAGAACTCAGAGTTGCTAAACTGGAGATACGGCGATTAACGGAGGAGAACAAGAGGATTCGTAGTAATCCTCCTGTTGTGAGTCCGCAGGTTAAGAGGGGAGCTTGGTCAGTGGTCGGGCAACATGGAACCAAGCTGAAGATTAAGAAAACGGTTGGAGAGGCAGAAACAACGAGAAACCAGAAGACTGCCGTGGAAACTTCCAACTCATTCTCGGTGCTACCTGACGAATGTGAGTGTTCTACTGGGAATTCCACAATGAGCACCAAGGTAGCATTGGCAGACGTGAGTGAGACATCCCTAGAAACCCCAACGAAGACCATCGAGAATGTCATGACGAATTCTACAAGTGGTGTAATGCTACCTGGCGAATTTGAGTCGACTACTCGGAGCATCACTACGGACGACGCCAAGGAAGGTAAAAACATTGTTGTTGTTGGGGATAGTCAGATTAGGTACATGGATAGGGCATTCTGTTTGAAGGATAGGAGTAGGAGGCAGAGAGTGTGTTTTCCTGGGGCTGGGATGAAGGATATTGTTAGCCGTCTGGATGACATCATGAGAGGTAATGGGAGCAATCCTATTATCTGTCTCAGTGCTGGAGGCAACGATGTTGGCAGACGTAGGAGTGAGGACCTGATTAGCAGGTATAGGTCAGCAATAGAGATAATTAGGAAGAAGGGTGGGAAACCTGTCATATGTGGCATTTTGCCAAGGAGAGGAGTTGGAAATGAATGGTTGTCCAGAGCAATTGGTGTCAATTGCTGGCTGGACAAATACTGTAAGGAAAATGCGGTAACATTCATTGACAACTGGGACCTCTTCTATGGCAGAAATGACATGTATGCCAGGGATGGGGTTCACTTGTCTAGGTGTGGGGTGGGAGCACTGGCCAATGCAGTGGAGGGAGCTGTTAGGTCTTTAAACTAGGAATAGTTAGTGGTATGGGTTTTGGCGGGAAAACTGTGAAGTCGCAGGGTAGTAACATGAGTACTAGGAGAACTAGTAATAGGCAAAATGAGGAGGATATTGAAAAGCCAGTGGCACTAATTGACAATGACAGTAATAGGTTTAGTGGAATAACAGAAAGGAGCAGGAAGGGTAAAGAGATAGGAGGGTCATTAAATATTTATTACACAAATAGTCGCAGTGCTAGGAATAAGATGGACGAGTTGAGACTAGTTGCTAGTGCAGGTAACATAGATGTATTTGCCATTACTGAGACGTGGTTTAATTCAAAAAGTGGTGAGGCTGATGAACTCCCTTCCTCACTTCCCTTGCTGGTGATGGTGTTGTGGTGAGTGTGAAGGACTGGTGGTGAGGGTGGTGGACTGGTGGTGAGGATGATGTAATGGTGTTGTGGGAGATGGACTGGTGGTGTGGGTGATGGACTGGTGGGGAGGGTGATGGACTGGTGGTGAGAGTGATGGACTGGTGGTGTGGGGTGATGGACTGACGGTGAGGGTGATGGACTTGTGGTGAGGGTGATCGACTGGTGGAGAGGGTGAAGGAATGGTGGTGTGGGTTATGGACTGGTGGGTAGGGTGAAGGACTGGTGGTGAGGGTGGTGGACTGGTGGTGAGGATGATGTAATGGTGTTGTGGGAGATGGACTGGTGGTGTGGGTGATGGACTGGTGGGGAGGGTGATGGACTGGTGGTGAGAGTGATGGACTGGTGGTGTGGGTGATGGACTGACGGTGAGGGTGATGGACTTGTGGTGAGGGTGATCGACTGGTGGAGAGGGTGAAGGAATGGTGGTGTGGGTTATGGACTGGTGGGTAGGGTGAAGGACTGGTGGTGAGGGTGATGGATTGGTGGTGAGGGTGATGGACTGGTGATGAGGGTGAAGGAGTGGGTGAGGATGATAGACTGGTGTGAGGGTGATGGACAGGTATTGTGGGTGATGGACTTGTGGTGTGGGTGATGGATTGGTTGTGAGTTTGTTTGACTGGTTGGGAGCGTGATGGTGTGGTGATGAGAGTGATGCACTCGTGGTGAGTGTGATGGACTGGTGGTGTGGGTGATAGACTGACGGTGAGGGTGATGGACTTGTGGTGAGGGTGATCGACTAGTGGGGAGGGTGAAAGACTGGTGGTGTGGGAGATGGGCTGGTGGTGAGGGTGATGGATTGTTGGTTAGAGTGATGGACTGCTGGTGAGGGTGAAGGACTGTGTTTCCAGAAGTCCATCTGTGTCCCCTCAGATGAACTCCCTTCCACACTTCCCTTGCTGGTGATGGACTGGTGGTGAGGGTGATGGACTGGTGGTGAGGGTGATGGACTGGTGGGGAGGGTGAAGGACTGTGTTTCCAGAAGTCCATCTGTGTCCCCTCAGATGAACTCCCTTCCACACTTCCCTTGCTGGTGATGGACTGGTGGTGAGGGTGATGGACTGGTGGTGAGGGTGATGGACTGGTGGGGAGGGTGAAGGACTGGTGGTGAGGGTGATGGACTGGTGGTGAGGGTGATGGACTGGTATTGTGGGTGATGGACTGGTGGTGAGGGTGATGGATTGGTTGTGAGTTTGATGGAGTGGTGGAAGGGTGATGGTCTGGTGATGGTCTGGTCATGAGGGTGATGGATTTATGGTGAATGTGATGGACTCGTGGTGAGTGTGATGGACTGGTGGTTTGAGTGATGGACTGACGGTGAGGGTGATGGACTGGTGGTGAGGGTGATCGACTAGTGAGGAGGTTGGTGGACTGTGGTGTGGGTGATGGGTGACGGTGATTGTGATCGACTTTCTGGGGAGGGTGATGGACTCTTGGTGAGGGTGATGGACTGGTGAGGGTGATGGTCTGGTGGTGAGGGTGATGGACTGGTGGTGAGAGTGATGGACTTGTGAGGAGGGTGATGGTCTGGTGGTGAGAGTGATGGGCTGGTGGTGAGCGTGATGGTCTGGTGGTGAGGGTGATGGACTGGTGGGAAGGGTGAAGGACTGTGTTTAAAGAAGTCCATCTGTGTCCACTCAGATGAACTCCATTCCACACTTCCGTTACTGGTGATGGACTGGTGGTGAGGGTGATGGACTGGTGGTGAGGGTGATGGACTGGTATTGTGGGTGATGGACTGGTGGTGTGGGTGATGGATTGGTGGTGTGGGTGATGGATTGGTTGTGAGTTTGATGGACTGGTGGGGAGGGTGATGGTCTTGTGGTTTGGGTGATGGACTGACGGTGAGGGTGATGGACTGGTGGTGAGTGTGATCGACTAGTGGGGAGGGTGATGGACTGGTGGTGTGGGTGATGGGCTGACGGTGAGGGTGATCGACTAGTGGGGAGGGTGATGGACTGTTGGTGAGGGTGATGGACTGGTGGGAAATGTGAAGGACTGTGTTTCCAGAAGTCCATCTGTGTCCCCTCAGATGAACTCCCTTCCACACTTCCCTTGCTGGTGATGGACTGGTGGTGAGGGTGATGGACTGGTGGTGAGGGTGATGGGCTGGGGGGGAGGGTGATCGACTAGTGTGGAGGGTGATGGACTGTTGGTGAGGGTGATCGACTGGTGGGGAGGGTGATGGACTGGTGGTGTGGGAGATGGACTGACGTTGAGGGTGATGGACTGGTTGTGAGGGTGATCGACTGGTGGGGAGGGTGATGGACTGGTGGTGTGGGAGATGGACTGGTGGTGAGGGTGAATGACTGTGTTTCCAGAAGTCCATCTGTGTCCAATCAGATGAACTCCCTTCCACACTTCCCTTGCTGGTGATTTACTGGTGGTGAGGGTGATGGACTGGTGGTGAGGGTGATGGGCTGGGGGGGGAGGGGTGATCGACTAGTGTGGAGGGTGATGGACTGTTGGTGAGGGTGATGGACTGGTGGGGAGGGTGAAGGACTGTGTTTCCAGAAGTCCATCTGTGTCACCTCAGATGAACTCCCTTCCACACTTCCCTTGCTGGTGATGGACTGGTGGTGAGGGTGATGGACTGGTGAGGGTGATGGTCTAGTGGTGAGGGTGATGGACTGGTGGTGAGAGTGATGGACTGGTGAGGGGGTGATGGTCTGGTGGTGAGGGTGATGTGCTGGGTGGTGAGGGTGATGTGCTGGTGGTGACGGGTGATGGTCTGGTGGTGAGGGTGATGGACTGGTGTTGAGGGTAATGGACTGGTGGGGAGGGTGAAGGACTGTGTTTCCAGAAGTCCATCTGTGTCCCCTCAGATGAACTCTCTTCCACTTCTCTTGCTGGTGATGGACTGGTGAAGGTGATGGACTGGTGGTGAGGGTGATGGACTGGTGGGGAGGGTGAAGGACTAGTGGTGAGGGTGATGGACTGGTGGTGAGGGTGATGGACTTGTATTGTGGGTGTTGGACTGTTGGTGTGGGTGATGATTGGTTGTGAGTTTGATGGACTGGTGGGGAGGTGATGGTCTGGTGATGGAGTGTGATGGACTCATGGTGGTGTGTGGACTTGTGGTGAGGGTGATGGACTGGTGGTTTGCGTGATTGACGACGGTGAGGGTGATGGACTGGTGGTGAGGGTGATCGAACAGTGAGGAGGGTGATGGACTGGTGGTGTGGGTGATGGACTGGTGGGGAAGGTGAAGGACTGTGTTTCCAGAAGTCCATCTGTGTCCCCTCACATGAACTCCCTTCCACACTTCCCTTGCTTGTGATGGACTGGTGGTGAGGGCGATGGACTGGTGAGGGTGATGGTCTGGTGGTGAGGGTGATGGACTGGTGGTGAGAGTGATGGACGGGTGAGGAGGGTGATGGTCTGGTGGGGAGGGTGAAGGACTGTGTTTCCAGAAGTCCATCTGTGTCCCCTCAGATGAACTCCTTTCCTCACTTCCCTTGCTGGTGATGGTTTTGTGGTGAGGGTGATGGTCTGGTGTTGAGGGGGATGGTCTGGTGGTGAGGGTGATGGTCTAGGGTGAGGTTGATGGGTGGTGGTGAGGATGATGGTCTGGTGGTGAGGGTGATGGACTGGTGGTGAGAGTGATGGTCTGTTGGTGAGTGTGATGAGCTGGTGGTGAGGGTGAAGGACTGTGTTTCCAGAAGTCCATCTGTGTCCCCTCAGATGAACTCCCTTCCTCACTTCCCTTGCTGGTGATGGACTGGTGGTGAGGGTGATGGACTGGTCGTGGACTGGTGGGGAGGGTGAAGGACTGTGTTTCAAGAAGTGCATCTGTGTCCCCTCAGATGAACTCCCTTCCACACTTTCCTTGCTGGTGACGGACTGGTGGTAAGGGTGATGGACTGGTGGTGAGGGTGATGGACTAGTGGTGTGGGTGATGGACTGGTGGTGAGGGTGATGGATGGTGGTGAGGGTGATGGATTGGTGGTGAAGGTGATGGACTGGTGGTGAGGGTGATGGACTGGGGGTTTGGGTGGTTGTGGTGGTGGTGGTGTGTGTGTGTGTTTGCTTCCGCTAGTTCCATGTCTCCAGAAGTCCATCTGCGGGCCCTCAGATGAACTGCCTTCCTCACTTCCCCAGGTTCAGCAGGTGTTGGCCCCTCCCCAGTGACCTTGCTGGGTGGTAACTTGGTCTTGTCTAGCTGGTCTACTGTAGAGTCTGTCCAGGTGGATGGAATTACAGGAGGGGACACACAGAAATCTGCGTCCTGTAATTACACCCACCAAGACAGCCTGGAACAGTAGACCAGCCAGACGAGACTGAGCTGCCACCCAACTCGGCCACCAAGCTGAGGTTACTGATATAAAATCTCGGACTTGTATTTATGTTTCATAACATGTTTATGTTAATTTCTTTCGTTTTTACTTAGCTATATAAGTGTTGTAATTAGTCTATATGTCCACAAATATGCATATTTATGTAGCTTTGCATGTGGTCTACACACACACACACACACACACACACACACAGACACACACATCCCCATGGGAATTTCTGCTTTTTCTCTCACTTTTCTTAAAAGTAAATTGTATTGCATAGGCAATAAAACGTAAGAAAAATGTTGTTATAGAATATTTTATTTTTAGTTATTTAAGTTATTTAAGTTATTTTTAGAAAGATGTGAAGTGTAAAGACTTGACAGTCGATGAAAAACTTGTATAAGATAAAGCAAAGAAGATATTTGCAAGTTATCTTGTAAAGGGAGAGACTGCAAGAAATATATCTTTACCAGTTAAATATGCCTCAGTTTTTTATTATTTTTCTGGCGTTCACTTCATGATCTTCCTGAGAGAAAAACCAAAAAACAACCCCCCACACACACAGGCACACACAGGCAACACAGGCACACACAGGCACAACAGGCACACACAGGCAAAACACAGGCACACACAGGCACACACAGGCACCACAGGCACACACACACACACCCCACACAAAAAACACACACACACCACCCCACAAAACCACACAACACACACACACAATAACACACACACCCCACACCCCACACACACACACACACACACACACACACACACACACCACAAAATTTCACACACACACACATACCACACACACACAACACACACACACACACATACACACACACACACAACACACACACACAACACACCACACACAAAACCCCACACCCCCACACACACACACACACCCCACATACACACACCCCACATACACACAAACACACACACACACACACACACACACACACACACCCCACACAATACACACACACACAACACACAAACACACACACACACACCACCCCACACACACACAAACTTCAAGATACATAATTTGTGTTAAAAAATATATAGATACCGGTAGACGTTGTAACAGGGATGGGAGACAAAGATATCTGCGGCCAGTAAATTTCGTCTACCCGGATAGCCTGGAAAAACCCGGTTCAGCTGGAAAAGGAGAAAATTTCCCGCCAGCCCGACCCAAAATGGTCAGGCAATCCAGTTAAAATTTTATTTTAATTATGTTTTATAGATATTTACTTTATTTGACTTTCTTCGCATGTTACTGTATCTCACAGCATGATCTTTGTATCTAATGTTACTGAATATCACAGCATGACCTTTATATCTCTGTTGTTACTGTATCTCACAGCGTGATATTTGTATCTCTGTTGTTACTGTATCTCACAGCATGATCTTTGTATCTAATGTTACTGAATATCACAGCATGACCTTTATATCTCTGTTGTTACTGTATCTCACAGCGTGATATTTGTATCTAATGTTACTGAATATCACAGCATGACCTTTATATCTCTGTTGTTACTGTATCTCACAGCATGATCTTTGTATCTCTGTTGTTACTGTATCTCACAGCGTGATCTTTGTATCTCTGTTGTTACTGTATCTCACAGCGTGATCTCTGTATCTAAAGTTACTGAATATCACAGCATGACCCTTTATATCTCTGTTGTTACTGTATTCAAGCATGGGTCGTTGTATCTCTGTTGTTACTGTATCTCACAGCGTGATCTTTGTATCTCAGTTGTTACTGTATCTCACAGCGTGATCTTTGTATCTAATGTTACTGAATATCACAGCATGACCTTTATATCTCTGTTGTTACTGTATCTCACAGCATGATCTTTGTATCTCTGTTGTTACTGTATCTCACAGCATGATCTTTGTATCTCTGTTGTTACTGTATCTCACAGCGTGACCTTTGTATCTCTCTTGTTACTGTATCTCACAGCGTGACCTTTGTATCTGTTGTTACTGTATCTCACAGCGTGATCTTTGTATCTCTGTTGTTACTGTATCTCACAGCATTATCTTCGTATCTCTGTTGTTACTGTATCTCACAGCGTGATCTTTGTATCTCTGTTGTTACTGTATCTCACAGCGTGATCTTTGTATCTCTGTTGTTACTGTATCTCACAGCGTGATCTCTGTATCTCTGTTGTTACTGTATCTCACAGCGTGATCTTTGTATCTCTGTTGTTACTGTATCTCACAGCATGATCTTTGTATCTCTGTTGTTACTGTATCTCACAGCGTGATCTCTGCATCTCTCTTGTTACTGTATCTCACAGCGTGATCTCTGTATCTCTGTTGTTACTGTATCTCACAGCGTGATCTTTGTATCTGCTGTTACTGCATCTCACAGCGTGATCTCTGTATCTCTGTTGTTACTGTATCTCACAGCATGATCTTTGTATCTCTGTTGTTACTGTATCTCACAGCTTTATTTTGTATCTCTGTTGCTACTGTATCTCACGCGTGATCTCTGTATCTCTGTTGTTACTGTACCTCATAGATTGATCTTTGTATCTGTTGTTACTGTATCTCACAGCATGATCTTTGTATCTCTGTTGTTACTGTATCTCACAGCGTGATCTCTGTATCTCTGTTGTTACTGTATCTCACAGCTTGACCTTTGTATCTGTTGTTACTGTATCTCACAGCGTGACCTTTGTATTCTGTTGTTACTGTATCTCACGCGTGTTTTTTGTATCTGTTGTTTCTGTATCTCACAGCGTGACCTTGTATCTGTTGTTACTGTATCTCACAGCGTGACCTTTGTATCTGTTGTTACTGTATCTTTACGCGTGACCTTTGTTTTCTGTTGTTACTGTGTCATACAACATGACCTTCGTATCTCTGTTGTTAATGTGTCTCACAACATGACCTCTGTATCTCTGTTGTTACTGTGTTTCACAGCGTGACCTTTGTTTTCTTGTTGTTACTGTGTCTTACAACATGACTTTGTATCTCTGTTTGTTACTGTTTTTTTAAAAACATGACCTTTGTATCTCTGTTGTTACTGTATCTCACAGCGTGATCTTTGTATCTCTGTTGTTACTGTATCTCACAGCGTGATCTTTGTATCTGTTGTTACTGTATCTCACAGCATGATCTTTGTATCTGTTGTTACTGTATCTCACAGCGTGATCTTTGTATCTCTGTTGTTACTGTATCTCACAGCGTGATCTTTGTATCTCGGTTGTTACTGTATCTCACAGCGTGATCTTTGTATCTCTGTTGTTACTGTATCTACAGCATTATTTTTCGTATCTCTGTTGTTACTGTATCTCACAGCGTGATCTTTGTATCTCTGTTGTTACTGTATCTCACAGCGTGATCTTTGTATCTCTGTTGTTACTGTATCTCACAGCGTGATCTCTGTATCTCTGTTGTTACTGTATCTCACAGCGTGATCTTTGTATCTCTGTTGTTACTGTATCTCACGCATGATCTTTGTATCTCTGTTGTTACTGTATCCTCACCCGCGTGATCTCTGCATCTTTTCTTTTACTGTATCTCACAGCGTTTATCTTTGTATCTCTGTTGTTACTGTATCTCACAGCATGATCTTTGTATTTTCTGTTGTTACTGTATCTCACAGCGTGATCTCTGCATCTCTTTGTTACCTGTATTCTCACAGTGTGATCTCTGTATCTCTGTTGTTACTGTATCTCACAGCGTGATCTTTGTATCTGCTGTTACTGTATCTCACAGCGTGATCTCTGTATCTCTGTTGTTACTGTATCTCACAGCATGATCTTTGTATCTCTGTTGTTACTGTATCTCACAGCATGATCTTTGTATCTCTGTTGCTACTGTATCTCACAGCGTGATCTCTGTATCTCTGTTGTTACTGTACCTCATAGATTGATCTTTGTATCTGTTGTTACTGTATCTCACAGGATGATCTTTGTATCTTGTTGTTCTGTATCTCACAGGTGATCTTGTATCTCTGTTGTTACTGTATTCACAGGGTTGACCTTTGTATCTGTTGTTACTGTATCTCACAGCGTGACCTTTGTATCTCTGTTGTTACTGTATCTCACAGCGTGATCTTTGTATCTGTTGTTACTGTATCTCACAGCGTGACCTTTGTATCTGTTGTTACTGTATCTCACAGGTGGCCTTTGTATCTGTTGTTTACTGTATCTCACAGCGTGACTTTTTTATGTTGTTACTGTGTCATACAACATGACCTTCGTATCTCTGTTGTTAATGTGTCTCACAACATGACCTCTGTATCTCTGTTGTTACTGTGTTTCACAGCGTGACCTTTGTATCTCTGTTGTTACTGTGTCTTACAACATGACCTTTGTATCTCTGTTGTTACTGTTTTTTACAACATGACCTTTGTATCTCTGTTGTTACTGTATCTCACAGCGTGATCTTTGTATCTCTGTTGTTTTCTGTTTTCTCACAGCGTGATCTTTGTATCTGTTGTTACTGTATCTCACAGCATGATCTTTGTATCTGTTGTTACTGTATCTCACAGCGTGTTCTTTGTATCTCTGTTGTTACTGTATCTCACAGCGTGATCTTTGTATCTGTTGTTACTGTATCTCACAGCGTGATCTTTGTATTTTTGTTGTTACTGTATCTCACAGCATTATTTCGTATCTCTGTTGTTACTGTATCTCACAGCGTGATTTTTTGTATCTCTGTTGTTACTGTATCTCACAGCGTGATCTTTGTATCTCTGTTGTTACTGTATCTCACAGCGTGATCTCTGTATCTCTGTTGTTACTGTATCTCACAGCGTGATCTTTGTATCTCTGTTGTTACTGTATCTCACAGCATGATCTTTGTATCTCTGTTGTTACTGTATCTCACAGCGTGATCTCTGCATCTCTCTTGTTACTGTATCTCACAGCGTGATCTTTGTATCTCTGTTGTTACTGTATCTCACAGCCCTGATCTTTGTATCTCTGTTGTTACTGTATCTCACAGGGGTGATCTCTGCATCTCTCTTGTTACTGTTCTCACAGTGTGATCTCTGTATCTCTGTTGTTACTGTATCTCACAGCGTGATCTTTGTATCTGCTGTTACTGTATCTCACAGCGTGATCTCTGTATCTCTGTTGTTACTGTATCTCACAGCATGATCTTTGTATCTCTGTTGTTACTGTATCTCACAGCATGATCTTTGTATCTCTGTTGCTACTGTATCTCACAGCGTGATCTCTGTATCTCTGTTGTTACTGTACCTCATAGATTGATCTTTGTATCTGTTGTTTACTGTATCTCACAGATGATCTTTGTATCTCTGTTGTTACTGTATCTCACAGCGTGATCTCTGTATCTCTGTTGTTACTGTATCTCACAGCTTGACCTTTGTATCTGTTGTTACTGTATCTCACAGCGTGACCTTTGTATCTCTGTTGTTACTGTATCTCACAGCGTGATCTTTGTTCTGTTGTTTTACTGTAATCTCACAGCGTGACCTTTGTATCTGTTGTTACTGTATCTCACAGCGTGGCCTTTGTATCTGTTGTTACTGTATCTCACAGCGTGACCTTTTTATCTGTTGTTACTGTGTCATACAACATGACCTTCGTATCTCTGTTGTTAATGTGTCTCACAACATGACCTCTGTATCTCTGTTGTTACTGTGTTTCACAGCGTGACCTTTGTATCTCTGTTGTTACTGTGTCTTACAACATGACCTTTGTATCTCTGTTGTTACTGTTTTTTACAACATGACCTTTGTATCTCTGTTGTTACTGTATCTCACAGCGTGATCTTTGTATCTCTGTTGTTACTGTATCTCACAGCGTGATCTTTGTATCTGTTGTTACTGTATCTCACAGCATGATCTTTGTATCTGTTGTTACTGTATCTCACAGCGTGTTCTTTGTATCTTTTGTTGTTACTGTATCTCACAGCGTTTATCTTTGTTCTGTTGTTACTGTATCTCACAGCGTGATCTTTGTATCTTGTTGTTACTGTATCTCAAAAGCGTGACCTTTGTATCTCTGTTGTTACTGTGTCTCACAGCGTGACCTTTGTATTCTGCTGTTTACTGTGTCTCACGCGTGACCTTTTTTATCTGTTGTTACTGTATCTCACAGCATGACCTTTGTTCCTGATGTTACTTTTGTCTCACAGCGGGGACCTTTGTAAACTGTTGTTACTGTTTCACAGCGTGACTTTGTATCTGTTGTTACTGTATCTCACAGCGTGACCTTTGTATCTGTTGTTACTGTATCTCACAGCGTGACCTTTGTATCTCTCTTGTTACTGTATCTCACAGCGTGACCTTTGAATCTGTTGTTACTGTATTTTCACAGCGTGATCTTTGTATCTCTGTTTGTTACTGTATCTCACAGCGTGATCTTTTGTATCTCTGTTGTTTTCTGTATCTCACAACGTGATCTCTGTATCTCTGTTGTTACTGTATCTCACAGCTTGACCTTTGTATCTGTTGTTACTGTATCTCACAGCGTGACCTTTGTATCTCTGTTGTTACTGTATCTCACAGCGTGATCTTTGTATCTGTTGTTACTGTATCTCACAGCGTGACCTTTGTATCTGTTGTTACTGTATCTCACAGCGTGACCTTTGTATCTGTTGTTACTGTATCTCACAGCGTGACCTTTGTATCTGTTGTTACTGTGTCATACAACATGACCTTCGTTTTCTCTGTTGTTAATGTGTCTCACAAAAATGACCTCTGTATCTCTGTTGTTACTGTGTTTCACAGCGTGACCTTTGTATCTCTGTTGTTACTGTGTCTTACAACATGACCTTTGTATCTCTGTTGTTACTGTATTTTACAACATGACCTTTGTATCTCTGTTGTTACTGTATCTCACAGCGTGATCTTTGTATCTCTGTTGTTACTGTATCTCACAGCGTGATCTTTGTATCTGTTGTTACTGTATCTCACAGCATGATCTTTGTATCTGTTGTTACTGTATCTCACAGCGTGTTCTTTGTATCTCTGTTGTTACTGTATCTCACAGCATTATCTTCGTATCTCTGTTGTTACTGTATCTCACAGCGTGATCTTTGTATCTGTTGTTACTGTATCTCACAGCTTATCTTCGTATCTCTGTTGTTACTGTATCTCACAGGGGTGATCTTTGTATCTGTTTTACTGTATCTCACAGCTGTCTTTGTATCTGTTGTTACTGTATCTCACAGCGTGTTCTTTGTATCTCTGTTGTTACTGTATCTCACAGCGTGATCTTTGTATCTCTGTTGTTACTGTATCTCACAGCATTATCTTCGTATCTCTGTTGTTACTGTATCTCACAGCGTGATCTTTGTATCTCTGTTGTTACTGTATCTCACAGCGTGATCTTTGTATCTCTGTTGTTACTGTATCTCACAGCGTGATCTCTGTATCTCTGTGGTTACTGTATCACACAGCGTGATCTTTGCATCTCTGTTGTTACTGTATCTCACAGCATGATCTTTGTATCTCTGTTGTTACTGTATCTCACAGCGTGATCTCTGTATCTCTCTTGTTACTGTATCTCACAGCGTGATCTCTGTATCTCTGTTGTTTTCTGTATCTCACGCGTGATCTTTGTATCTGTTGTTACTGTATCTCACGCGTAATCTCTGTATCTTTGTTGTTACTGTATCTCACGCATGATCTTTGTATCTTGTTGTTACTGTTTTCTCACGCATGATCTTTGTATCTCTGTTGTTACTGTATCTCACAGCGTGATCTCTGTATCTCTGTTGTTACTGTATCTCACAGCGTGACCTTTGTATCTGTTGTTACTGTATCTCACAGCGTGACCTTTGTATCTCTGTTGTTACTGTGTCTCACAGCGTGACCTTTGTATCTCTGCTGTTACTGTGTCTCACAGCGTGACCTTTGTATCTGTTGTTACTGTGTCTCACAGCGTGACCTTTGTATCTGTTGTTACTGTATCTCACAGCGTGACCTTTGTATCTGTTGTTACTGTATCTCACAGCGTGACCTTTGTATCTGTTGTTACTGTATCTCACAGCGTTACTTTTGTATCTCTCTTGTTACTGTATCTCACAGCGTGACCTTTGTATCTGTTGTTACTGTATCTCACAGCGTGATCTTTGTATCTCTGTTGTTACTGTATCTCACAGCATGATCTTTGTATCTCTGTTGTTACTGTATCTCACAGCGTGACCTTTGTATCTCTGTTGTTACTGTATCTCACAGCGTGATCTTTGTATCTGTTGTTACTGTATCTCACAGCGTGATCTTTGTATCTCTGTTGTTACTGTATCTCACAGCATGATCTTTGTATCTCTTTTTTACTGTATCTCACAGCGTGATCTTTGTATCTCTGTTGTTACTGTATCTCACAGCGTGATCTCTGTATCTCTGTTGTTACGGTATCTCAAAAGCGTGATTCTGTATCTCTGTTGTTACTGAATCTCACAGCGTGATCTTTGTATCTCTGTTGTTACTGTATCTCACAGCATGATCTTTGTATCTCTGTTGTTACTGTATCTCACAGCGTGATCTTTGTATCTCTGTTGTTACTGTGTCATACAACATGACCTTCGTATCTCTGTTGTTACTGTGTCTCACAACATGACCTTAGTATCTCTGTTGTTACTGTGTTTCACAGCGTGACCTTTGTATCTCTGTTGTTACTGTGTCTTACAACATGACCTTTGTATCTCTGTTGTTACTGTGTTTTACAACATGACCTTTGTATCTCTGTTGTTACTGTATCTCACAGCGTGATCTTTGTATCTCTGTTGTTACTGTATCTCACAGCGTGATCTTTGTATCTGTTGCTCAGTAAGTAGCCACACGGACCATCAAGGTTCAGTACGTAGCAACACGGACTATCAGGTCCAGTACGTAGCCACACGGACCATCAAGGTTCAGTACGTAGCCACACGGACCATCAAGGTTCAGCACGTAGCCACACGGACCATCAAGGTTCAGTACTTAGCCACACGGACCATCAGGTTCAGCACGTAGCCTATCGGACCAGCAAGGTTCAGTACTTAGCTACACGGATCATCAGGTTCAGCACGTAGCCACACGGACCATCAAGGTTCAGTACCTAGCTACACGGATCATCAACGTTCAGTACGTAGCCACACGGACCATCAAGGTTTAGTACGTAGCCACGCGGACCATCAAGGTTCAGTACGTAGCCACACGGATCATCAAGGTTCAGCATGTAGCCACACGGACCATCAAGGTTCAGTACGTAGCCACACGGACCATCAAGGTTCAGTACGTAGCCACACGGACCATCAAGGTTCAGTACGTAGCCACACGGATCATCAAGGTTCAGCACGTACCCACACGGACCATCAAGGTTCAGTACGTAACCACACAGACCATCAAGGTTCAGTACGTAGCCACACGGATCATCAAGCTTCAGTACGTAGTCACACGGACCATCAAGGTTCAGTACGTAGCCACACGGACCATCAAGGTTCAGTATGTAGCCACACGGACAATCAGGTTCAGTACGTAGCCCACGGATCATCAAGGTTCAGCACGTTTCCACACGGACCATCAAGGTTCAGTACGTAACCACACAGCCTTCAAGTTCAGTACGTAGCCACACGATCATCAGCTTTAGTACGTAGTCACCGGACCATCAAGGTTCAGTACGTAGCCACCGGACCATCAAGGGGTTTGTTGTAGCCCAGGACTCAGGTTCAGTACGTAGCCACACGGACCATCAAGGTTCAGTACGTAGCCATACGGACCATCAAGGTTCAGTACGTAGCCACACTGACCATCAAGGTTCAGTACGTAGCCACACGGACCATCGAGGTTCAGTACGTAGCCACACGGACCATAAAGGTTGAGTACGTAGCCACACGGACCATCAAGGTTCAGTACGTAGCCACACGGACCATCAAGATTCAGTACGTAGCCACATGGACCATCAAGGTTCAGTACGTAGCCACACAAGCCATCAAGGTTCAGTACGTAGCCTCTCGGACCATCAAGGTTCAGCACGTAGCCACACGGACCATCAAGGTTCAGTACGTAGCCATACGGACCATCAAGGTTCAGTACGTAGCCACTCGGACCATCAAGGTTCAGCACGTAGCCACACGGACCATCAAGATTCAGTACGTAGCCATACGAACCATCTAGGTTCAATACGTAGCCTCACGGACCATCAAGGTTCAGTACGTAGCCACACGAACCATCAAGGTTCAGTACGTAGCCTCACGGACCATCAAGATTCAGTACGTAGCCACACGGACCATCAAGGTTCAGTACGTAGCCACACGGACCATCAAGGTTCAGCACGTAGCCACACGAACCATCAAGGTTCAGTACGTAGTCACACGGACCATCAAGGTTCAGTACGTAGCCATACGGACCATCAAGGTTCAGTATTTGCCAAATCGGGGCCATCAAGGTTCAGCACGTAGCCACACGGACCATCAAGGTTCAGTACGTAGCCTCACGGACCATCAAGGTTCAGTACGTAGCCTCACGGACTATCAAGGTTCAGTACTTAGCACACGGACGATCAAGGTTCGCGTAGCCACACGGACCATCAAGGTTCAATACGTAGCCTCACGGACCATCAAGGTTCAGTACGTAGCCTCACGGACTATCAAGGTTCAGTACATAGCCACACGGACCATCAAGGTTCAGCACGTAGCCACACGGACCATTAAGGTTCAGTACGTAGCCACACGGACCATCATGGTTCAGTACGTAGCCACACGGACCTTCAAGGTTCAGTACGTGCCAATGGACATCAGGTTCAGTACGTAGCCACATGGACCATTCAAGGTTCAGCACGTAGCCACACGGCCTCAAGGTTCAGTACGTAGCCACACGGACCATCAAGGTTCAGTACGTAGCCATACGGACCATCAAGGTTCAGTACGTAGCCACACGGACCATCAAGGTTCAGTACGTAGCCACATGGACCATCAAGGTTCAGCATGTAGCCACACGGACCATCAAGGTTCAGTACCTTGCCACACGGACCATTAAGGTTCATTATGTGGCCTCACGGACCATCAAGGTTCAGTACGTAGCCACACGGACCATCAAGGTTCAGTACGTAGACACACGGACCATCGAGGTTCAGTACGTAGCCACACGGACCATCAAGGTTCAGCATGTAGCCACACGGACCATCAAGGTTCAGTACGTAGCCACACGAACCATCAAGGTTCAGTACGTAGCCTCACGGACCATCAAGGTTTTAGTTTGTAGCCCAGGCCATCAAGGTTCAGTACGTAGCCACACGGACCATCGAGGTTTCAGTACGTAGCCACACGGACCATCAAGGTTCAGTACGAGCCACAAAGGACCACAAGGTTCAGCCGTAGCCACACGGACCCTCAAGGTTCAGTACGTAGCCACACGGACCCTCAAGGTTTAGTACGTAGCCACACGGACCATCGAGGTTCAGTACGTAGCAAAACGGACCATCAAAGTTTAGCATGTAGCCACACGGACCATCAAGGTTCAGTAGTAGCCACACGAACCATCAAGGGTTTAGTACGTAGCCTCAACGGACCACCAAGTCAGACGAGCCACAAGGACCATCAAGGTTCAGTACGTAGCCACACGGACATCAAGGTTCAGTACGTAGCCACACGGGCCATCAAAGGGTTTGTACTTGCCACACGGCCATCAGGTTCAGCACGTAGCCCACGGACCAGCAAGGTTCAGTCTTAGCTACACGGATCATCAGGTTCAGCACGTAGCCACACGGACCATTCAAGGTTCAGTACCTAGCTACACGGATCATCAACGTTCAGTACGTAGCCAACACGGACCATCAAGGTTTAGTACGTAGCCACGCGGACCATCAAGGTTCAGTACGTAGCCACACGGATCATCAAGGTTCATGTAGCCCAAAGGACCCTAAGGTTCGTACGTAGCCACACGGACCATAAGGTTCAGTACGTAGCCCACGGACCATCAAGGTTCAGTACTTTGCCACACGGATCATCAAGGTTCAGCACGTACCACAGGACCACAGGTCAGTAGTAACACACAGACCGTCAAGGTTCAGTACGTAGCCACAGGATCATCAAGCTTCGTACGTATCACAAAGGACCATCAAGGTTCAGTACGTAGCCCACGGGACCATCAAGGTTCAGTATGTAGCCACACGGACAATCAAAGGGTTTAGTTTCGTAGCCCACGGACCATCAAAGGGTTCAGTACGTGCCATACGGACATCAAGGTTCAAACACGTAGCCACACTCCCTAAGGGCAGACGTAGCCACACGGAAACCCTCGAGGTTCAGTACGTAGCCACACGGACCATAAGGTTGAGTACGTAGCCACACGGCCATCAAGGTTCAGTACGTAGCCACACGGCCTCAAGATTCAGTACGTAGCCACACGGCCATCAAGGTTCAGTACGTAAACCATACGGGGCCATCAAGGTTCAGCACGTAGCCAAAATGACCATCAAGGTTCAGTAGTAGCCACACCGGACCATCGAGGTTCAGTACGTAGCCACACGGACCATAAGGTTGAGTAGTAGCCACACGGACCATCAAGGTTCAGTACGTAGCCACACGGAACCATCAAAATTCAGTACGTAGCCACATGGACCATCAAGGTTCAGTACGTAGCCACACAAGCCATCAAGGTTCGTACGTAGCCTCTCGGACCATCAAGGTTCCCAGCACGTAGCCACAGGACCATCAAGGTTCAGTACGTAGCCATCGGACATCAAGGTTCAGTACGTAGCCACTCGGCCTCAAGGTTCAGCACGTAGCCACACGGACCATCAAGATTCAGTACGTAGCCATACGAACCATCTAGGTTCAATACGTAGCCTCACGGACCATCAAGGTTCAGTACGTAGCCACACGAACCATCAAGGTTCAGTACGTAGCCTCACGGACCATCAAGATTCAGTACGTAGCCACACGGACCATCAAGGTTCAGTACGTAGCCACACGGCCATCAAGGTTCAGCACGTAGCCACACGACCCTCAAGGTTCAGTACGTAGTCACACGGACCATCAAGGTTCAGTACGTAGCCATACGGACCATCAAGGTTCAGTACTTAGCCACTCGGACCATCAAGGTTCAGCACGTAGCCACACGGACCATCAAGGTTCAGTACGTAGCCTCACGGACCATCAAGGTTCAGTAGTAGCCTCACGGATTTTCAAGGTTCAGTACCTAGCCACACGGACCATCAGGTTCAGTACGTAGCCACCCCGGACCATCAAGGTTTCAATACGTAGCCTCACGGACCATCAAGGTCAGTTACGTAGCCTCACGGTATCAAGGTTCAGTACATAAACCACACGGACCCCTCAAGGTTTAGCACGTAGCCACACGGACCATTAAGGTTCAGTACGTAGCCACACGGACCATCATGGTTCAGTACGTAGCCACACGGACCATCAAGGTTCAGTACGTAGCCACATGGACCATTCAAAGGGTTCAGTACGTAGCCACATGGACCATCAAGGTTCAGCACGTAGCCACACGGGCCATCAAGGTTCAGTACGTAGCCCCACGGACCATCAAGGTTTTAGTACGTAGCCATACGGACCATCAAGGTTCAGTACGTAGCACACGGACCATCAAGGTTCAGTACGTAGCCACATGGACCATCAAGGTTCAGCATGTAGCCCACGGACCCTCAAGGTTCAGTACCTGCCCAGGACCATTAAGGTTCATTATGTGGCCTCACGGACCATCAAAGGGTTTAGTACGTAGCCACACGGACCATCAAGGTTCAGTACGTAGACACACGGACCATCGAGGTTCAGTACGTGCCACACGGACCATCAAGGTTCAGCATGTGCCCCCACGGACCATTCAAGGTTCAGTACGTAGCCACAGAAACCCTCAAGGTTCAGTACGTAGCCAAAGGACCATCAAGGTTCAGTACGTAGCCACCCCGGACCATCAAGGTTCAGTACGTAGCCACACGGACCATCAAGGTTCAGTACCCTAGCCACACGGACCATCAGGTTCAGTACGTAGCCACACGGCCACCAAGGTTCAGCAGTAGCCACACGGACCATCCAAGGTTCAGTACGTAGCCACACGGACCATCAAGGTTCAGTTTGTAGCCACACGGACCATCGAGGTTCAGTACGTAGCCACCCGGACCATCAAGTTTTTTAGCATGTAGCAACACGGACCCTCAAGGTTCAGTACGTAGCCACACGAAACCCTCAAGGTTCAGGGAGTAGCCTCACGGACCATCAAGGTTCAGTACGTAGCCACACGGACCATCAAGGTTCAGTACGTAGCCACACGGACCATCAAGGTTCAGTACGTAGCCACACGGACCATCAAGGTTCAGTACTTAGCCACACGGACCATCAGGTTCAGCACGTAGCCTATCGGACCAGCAAGGTTCAGTACTTAGCTACACGGATCATCAGGTTCAGCACGTAGCCACACGGGACCATCAAGGTTCAGTACCTAGCTACACGGTCATCAACGTTCAGTACGTAGCCACACGGACATCAAGGTTTAGTACGTTTGCCACGCGGACCATCAAGGTTCAGTACGTAGCTACACGGATCATCAGGTTCAGCACGTAGCCACACGGACCATCAAGGTTCAGTACGTAGCCACACGGACCATCAAGGTTCAGTACGTAGCCACACGGACCATCAAGGTTCAGTACGTAGCCACACGGATCATCAAGGTTCAGCACGTACCCACACGGACCATCAAGGTTCAGTACGTAACCACACAGACCGTCAAGGTTCAGTACGTAGCCACACGGATCATCAAGCTTCAGTACGTAGTCACACGGACCATCAAGGTTCAGTACGTAGCCACACGGACCATCAAGGTTCAGTATGTAGCCACACGGACAATCAGGTTCAGTACGTAGCCACACGGACCATCAAGGTTCAGTACGTAGCCATACGGACCATCAAGGTTCAGCACGTAGCCACACTGACCATCAAGGTTCAGTACGTAGCCACACGGACCATCGAGGTTCAGTACGTAGCCACACGGACCATAAAGGTTGAGTACGTAGCCACACGGACCATCCAAAGGGTTTAGTTACGTAAACCACACGGACCATCAAGATTCAGTACGTAGCCACATGGACCATCAAGGTTCAGTACGTAGCCAACAAGCCATCAAGGTTCAGTACGTACCTCCGGACCTCAAGGTTCAGCACGTAGCCACACGGACCATCAAGGTTCAGTACGTAGCCATACGGACCATCAAGGTTCAGTACGTAGCCACTCGGACCATCAAGGTTCAGCACGTAGCCACACGGACCATCAAGATTCAGTACGTAGCCATACGAACCATCTAGGTTCAATACGTAGCCTAAAGGACCATCAAGGTTCAGTACGTAGCCACACGACCTCAAGGTTTTAGAAGTGCCCCACGGACCAAATCAGATCAGTACGTAGCCACACGGACCATCAAGGTAGTACGTAGCCACACGGCCATCAAGGTTCGACGTAGCCACACGAACCATCAGGTTCAGTACGAGTTTAAGGGCTCAAGGTTCAAATATAGCCAAGGACCATCAAGGTTCAGTACGTAGCCCTCGGACCATCAAGGTTCAGCAGGGAGCACACGGGCCATTTAAGGTTCAGTAGTAGCCTACGGACCTCAAGGGTTTAGTACTGCCCACGGACTATCAAGGGTTTTAAATTAGCCACACGGACCATCAAGGTTCAGTACGTAGCCAACGACCAAAAAAGTTCAATACGTAGCTCCGGACCATCAAGGTTCAGTACGTAGCCCACGGACATCAAGGTTCAGTACATGCCCACGGACCACAAGGTTCAGTACGTAGCCACAGGACCATCAAGGTTCAGCACTAGCCACACGACCATCAAGGTTTAGCCCCGTAGCCACACGAAAACCATAAGGTTCAGTACGTAGCCCCACGGACCCATCAGGTTCAGTACGTAGCCACACGGAAACCATCAAGTTCTAGTACGTAGCCACATGACCATCAAGGTTCAGCCCCGTAGCCACATGGCCATCAAGGTTCGTACGTAAACCCCACGGACCATCCCAAGTTCAGTACGTAGCCATACGGACCATCAAGGTTCAGTACAACCCAAAAACAAACACAACACCAAGGACCAACAAGTTAAAGACCACAATTCAAATTTAAACTACAAAAAAGAAAATTACCAGGACCATGGTTAGTGTAAAAAAAATCGGTCTAAGAAAGTGCACCCTTTTTTAATTAGCAGTACCAAACTTAAGTAGAGGGGACTTTACCAGCCCCCAAAATCATTTAGCAAAACTTATTTTATCCCATGGAAACCAATTTGCATTTCACTCACAGGTTTATCGGCAAAAGAACCCAAAGGCTTTTTATTTTTTTAGCCCCAAAACGGGTTAAAAACAAGGAAACCACAGGATCCAAACCCTAATCAAAACAACAAACTTTTCCCAAACAAACCACAAACCCCCATTAAATTCATTCAATTTCTACTCACCAAACCCCAAACCAACACAAAAACCACCACCACCAACAACCAACTCCACCCCAAAAGACACCCAAAAAAACCCACGACACACCCAAAAAAACAAATTTAAAAAATATCACCCCCAAACAACACATTACCAAACACATAAACCCCACAACTCAAAACACATTTACCACCCCCAAAACAAACCACAAACCAACAAACACAACCACACAATTCAAGTAATAAAAAATTATTAAACCAACTGATAAAAAATCTTTCCTTACCACAGCCTAAACCTTTAACAAACTTTTTCGACTCACAGTTACATGTTAAATTTTTGTAATTGTTTAAAGATAATAAGATTCCGCCCGGTTACGTACTCCGGCAAACTTGGCCTAAAGGGTTCAACGCCAAAAATGTACTACCGTAACATTTTTTATTTCTTTTAAAGGAATTATTTTCCCACCATGATTTATACCAATACCCTTTTAACTTTTACAAACCAAACCTTTTTTTTATATTCACAGCAACCCCCTAACCCAAAACCCCCAAAATTTTTTACCCCCCTTTTTCCCCCACATCCAATTTTACCTTTTACCCACCCCCAAAAAAAAAAACCCCCAAAACCAATTTTTTTACTTAACCCCTTCCACGGGGACCATCAAGGTTCGTAGTAGCCCACGGACCCAGGTTCAGTACATAGTCAACGGACCATAAGGGTTCAGTACGTAGCCCCCGGCCTCAAGAACTCTGTTTACAGATCAATCATTTGTTTAATTTTACACTGGTTTATAAAAAGTTCATGTATAATGAAAATTATATTTATAGGTTAAAAATGACAGTAAAAAATTGAAGTTATTTTTCTTAACAACTAATTTTAAAACAGTGAGAGTAAACGATTTATTTTAAAATCTGGAGATCAGATTCAGTAAATTATGGTTTCTGATCAAGTTTATCCATGGGATTTTTTTTTCAATTTCTGTTTTCAGAATGGGGGACAAATTATATTATTCGTAAAATGTTGGTAAAAATTCGAGGTTTTGGGTAAAAAGGAAATGGCAAGCAAGAGAACATGTGTAATAACGGAACGTATTTTGCTTTGAAAAACCTGATAAAATAAAAGTACAGTGGCTATATACATAATGAAGAAACTGTGGCGTTGGTAGTAGTAGGGAAATAGCATAGTATAGTAGTAGTATATTTGTCGTGTAGTAGTAGCACTAGTGTTTTTATAGTAGTATACTAGTAATATAGTTGTCTAGTAGTAGTAGTAGTGCAGTGTAGTAGTAGTACAAGAAATTAGTAGTTATGTATTTGTGTAGTATGTAGTAGTAGTATAGTGTTAGTAATTAGTAGTGTACTAGTATATAGAAATATAGTTGAGTTTATAGGCTAAAAGTGTAGTAGTTAGAATGTTAGTATTTAAAATTTAGTAGTAGTAGTAGTAATAGTGTACGCAGCAGTAGTAGTAGTAAGTGGTGATGTAGAAAGTAGAGTATTAGAGTGTAGAGTAGTGTGTAGTGGCATAGTATAAATATTGTAGTAGTAGTAATAGGTAGCGTAGTAGTTAGTACTAGTAGTAGTTGCAGGAGTGGTTTGTAGAGGTAACTCTTATTTGCTGTTAATGGTAAATCAAATGTTCTAATGAGAATCTTATTTATATTTCAGACTGACGAGTACCTTCATTTGTTTAATAGTGAAAAAAACGTTTAAAGACGAAAATCTTGAGTTATTTTCCCCACTGATGTAAAGTTTGGGACGAGTTTCCTTTAAAAATTTTAATCCGTCATTATGTATAACCAAGAGTTTACTTCTTCTTCTTCTTCTTCTTTCTCTTTACTACTTACTATATAGTACCATCAACCACCACCCCACCCCCACCCCCACCACCACAACAACAAAAACAAAAACAACAACAACAAAAAAATTTGTGTTTTTTTACAAAACCCACAAATTTTTTTGGAATCTTTTTACTTTTTGGATTCACGAGGCTAAAGTTTGTTCGTATATTAAGTGAAGGAGACAAATAAGTATGTGTCAGTAAAAAACCTTAATAAACATTGAAATATGTTAAGTTTTGAACATCAATTTTTTAACGATTTGTTGTTATTTAAGTGTTTTAAAATTTATTCAAAAGTGAATTTCAAAATTAACTGCACTTCAAGTTCAGTAAGTTGCCTTTTTTAATTGAAAAACCACAATGCAGAGTAAATTTACAATAAATTTCAGAACAAACTTTTCATTTTAAAAGGGTTCTATCAGTAGTTTTTGAACAAACTTGCAAGTTAAAAAAGTGTTATATACTTTCACCCATTTACAAAATTTTCATAAAATAAATGGAAAAAATGGATTTAAACTCCTAATTTGAGGTGGGTTGAAAGGGTGAACCCCAAAACGCATTACCCAAGAGGAATTAACTGAAAATTACAACACCATAAAGCACCAAAAAGCAGATGTAATTCCCGAGGAGGACACAAGAAATCTGTGCCCGAAAATACATCCCCCCGGGTAGATGGGAAAATGTGAAACCCAGAAGAGAAAAAACCCCTCGCCCAGCCCCCATGGTGAAGCCATTTGTTGTTTATTTCAGTCGTCTTTTTAAATGTCAAGATTTTTTTGTTCTTTTTTGAGCTTTTCTTATTTTCAGTCATATAAAAGCGTGATCTCTGTTTTCTATGTTAACTTCGTTATTTGTTTTTACTGGTGTTATTGTGTTAACATTGGATCTTCACATCTCCGGTATTATTTTATCTTGATTAAGCAAACAAAGGGTTTTCGTTTTTATTCTTAAAATTACTATATAAAAAAGAGTGTATTTTCTTTTTCCCAATTTTTCCGTTAAATATTGTGCCTCTGGGCTTGGTGTTACTGTGTTAAACGTAAAGTTTTATCTTGGTATTATGCATATAACCCAGTGATCTTGTATCTTGATAGCTCTACAAAGGTTTTTTGATAGTTAGGTAAATTACATCTCTTCATCCATTTCAATTCAAAAGTTACTCCTATATTTATTATAGAAATTTAAGTACAGGATTTTTTAATCAGAAAAAAAATTCTTTACCAGTCATTATACTGAATTCATTTTCTTTGCGACTTTTTAAAAAAGCTTTGTGACACAATTTTTCAAGGAAGGGCCCCTTTGTCCCAAAAATTTTTTTTTTTTTTTTTTTTTTTTTTAAAATTTCCTGTTAACTTTAAAAAAGGGACTCTTTTCTTTCCAAAATTTTTCTTTTCATTTCCCCACCTTACCTTTTCCTAACTTTCCCTTCCCCTTTTTACAGGTTTCCCTCTTTTATATTTCTCCCTTCCCCCAACTTTTTCCTTTCCCCAAGATTGTTTAAGGGAAATTATGTCTTTTTTAAAATATTTTGGCTTTCCCCCTTTTGGGGGTCAGGGGACCAAGAAAATTTGTCTTAAAAACTCCACCAAACGCCTGAATTACACCAAGACTCCGATATCCTTTTGTAAAGAAAATTTTACCATACTTACGTTTGCAATATATATTTTATTTAAAATATATATATTTTTAAAATTTATAATATATATATTATATATATAATATATAAATATTTAAAAATTTTATAATAATATATATATTATATATATATATTTTAAAATATTTCAGTTACGTGAAAAAAAGGGTTTTTCTGAATGTTGTATTGTGTAAATGCTGCCAAATTTTTAAACTAATTGTCAAACCAAAGTGAAGAATGTTAAAAATATTATTTCTTTTGTTATTGTCTTTTGGTATGTACAGCCCGCGCAGAGCCTAAAAGCGCACAAACCCCACACCACACACAAAAACCGCTTGGGTCCGTGGGTGCAGACGTGGGCACACAAGGGCCCCAGAACCTAGTGTTTTTAAGGGGCAGTGCGCTAACAGAAACAGTGGTAGTGACATGAGTAGCAATAAAACGTGGATAACTAAAGTTTTTAGTTAGAAAAAATCGTGAGAAAGCCTGAAAAAATCCATTATCCAAAATTATCCAAACGTTTTGGTTTACTAGGCAGCGGTAGGCCTGAAGCAGTGACGTCACGACAAGTTGTGTGCCATTATACATATAAAATGAAGTGTATATAATGTGAAGTGTATACTATCATAAGTGAAAAGTGAAATCGCGTGAGGAACGAGGGATGTATGAGCACATGTGGTTATAATCATCACGGATGAAGGATCTCCAAAATAGGGATTTAGGCTAGTACGACGACTACGTCATCAGCATCTGGCAACTTGGCACGACCGTTGCCAGCGCAAGTATCACCTATATTGTGGTTTGCATGTCGCAGGCTTGGCTTGGCTTGGCCTTGCATCACTGTTAGATACTGGTCACTCACTCCTGCAAGCTATTACAGTAGTTATTAGTAGTAAGAACACTTAGGAAGCTAGGAAGTCCTCTCTAAACGTGAACAAGGAATAGGATAATAACAGCAGTAATTGATACTTAAATCCAGAAAGGACAATAAGCGAAGAGTGTAGCATTTCTAGGAAAGACAAAACAGAGAGGTATAACGGATCTACCCCCCCCTAACCATCCCTCCCTAACACACACACACAAGGGCAGACACTTATTGAAGCTTTAGACCCTAGTAGCAATTATCGCTTTTTATAACCCAGAATTACTGGTATGTATTAACAGTATCTCCCTGCATACCTCCCCCATACACACATACACACACACACATACACACACACACACACACACATACACACACACAAAACACACATACACACACACATACTCACACGCACACATACACACACATACATACACACACACACACACACACACATACACACACACACACACAACACACACACACACACACACACACATATATACACACACACACATATATACACACACACACACACACAACACACACACACACACACACACACACACACACCCGGGGCCAGGAGCTCGGACTCGACCCCCGCAACCTCAACTAGGTGAGTACACATACACATACACACACACACATAAACACACACACACACAAACACACTGTAAGTACGTGCCGGTCAAGCCCCAGGAGGTTGGGGGTCAGGTCACAAGAAGTTGTGGGCAGCAAAGGACCACTGAGACTACATTACAACGCACAAGCCACCTACCTTTCAGTACATAATAAACCCACACATAATTCCACACAAAATTACACACACACACACACACACACACACACACACACACACACACAACACACACACACACACACACACACACATATCCAGACTCACACATACACTTCCCCCCATCACCACCGACATCTCACTTCTTCCCCTGATCCCTCCCCTCCCTCGTTCACCCTCCCCTACCCCGTTCACTCTCCCCCTCCTCACCCCTCCCCACCCCTCTCCCACATAGCCACAGTTCCTCACTACCTCCCCCCCACACTCTGACATACACACTACTAACCTAACATACAGAACTAATAGGTTTCCCACTCTGAGGCAATCAGGATAAAACAAAAATGGGTTGTCAGAGAGCAACAAGAAAAACCAAGGACAGGAGGAAGAAGCTGCAAAGGAAGATTGGGCAGCAGAGCTCATAAAAAGAGATCATGAATGGGAAAAGAAACTAGAAGAACTTAGCATGAGAATGGAAGAGAGGATAGATATGGAAAGTAGGAAGTGGGAGGTGCATATCAAAGCAGCAGAGGCTAGGATACAGAGTTTAGAAGAGGAACTGAAAAATCTGAAACAGCCTAAAGAACTAAAGAACATTTGGGATTGACAACAGAGACTGCTACCTCAGTCACAAATAAGGGGACTGTAGGGAAAGAAGGGGCACAACTGCATTGGGAAGCTCTATCAGAGGAGACTGTAGTAAATGAAAGAGCTAAGCTTTATGTGGAGGCCCTAACAGACAACAACAGAGCCCAAGGAAAGCCGAGAAGGGAAAATGACAGGCCACTGAGCCCAAGTACATTAGCCAGTGAAACTGAAGAAAGGAAAGCTGCAGTGGAGGAAACCAAATTAAATGAGGGATTACACAGGGATACGCAGTGGGAGAATGAAAGGGTGAGGTCAGTCTTTGTGTATGGGCTCCAGGAAGTTGAAGGGGAAACATATGAAGCAAGAAAACATGGGGGAAAAAAAAGCAATTGAAAGCATCATGAAAGTAATAGGAGAAGACGACATGACCCAGCTGGAAAATTTTCGGAGAATAGGGGGGTTGTAAAAAAAAAGAACCCGGCCAGTGAAAGTGACCTTCAAGGCAGAAGCGACTCGGACCAGGATCCTGCAGGAGAAAGCACGATTAAGGGACATGCCGGCATACAGGAAGGTGTATCTCGACCGTGACAGAACACAAGAAGAAAGGTAGAAACTGAGAGAGATGGTACAAAGCGAAAGGAGGAAAGATAGGGGATGGAGAAGACAGACAGGAGATCCCAGACCCAGGAAGAAGATCAAATACAGCCTCCCTCACAACTTCCTATAGAAGCCTCCCAACCAGGTCAACCCCAGTGCAACCAAACACTATAAATCAAAACACCCATGCCACATCCAATGCCCCACCCACTACATTACAAACTCCACCCCCACAGCAACAACCCATAGTTCCTTACCAGGTCTCCCACTTCCCCAACCCCAATATAACCTCCCCACCACAGTCTTAGAAAAGAAGTTGAAGGTGTGGTATACAAATGCAGATGGAATAACAAACAAGTATGAGGAGTGGCACGAAAGAATCAAAGAGACATCCCCAGACATAATAGCACTCACAGAAACAAAACTCACCAGAATAATAACAGATTCAATCTTTCCATCCGGATACCAAATCCTCAGGAAAGACAGAGGGAGGAGAGGGGGAGGAGGAGTTGCACATGCTCATTAAAAACCAGTGGGATATTGAGAAAATGGAAGGAATGGATGGCATGGGCGAAAGGGACTACTTAGTAGGAACAATCCAGTCTGAGGAACATAAGGTGATAATTGCAGTAATGTACAACCCACCACAGAACTGCAGGAGGCCAAGAGAAGAATACAATAAGAGCAACAGAGCAATGATCGACACACTAGCCGAGGTGGCCAGGAGAGCACACATGGGGGGAGCAAAGTTACTAGTTATGGGTGATTTCAATCACAGGGAGATTGACTGGGAAAACCTGGAGCCCCATGGGTCCCCCCGAAACATGGAGAGCCAAGATGATGGATGTGGTACTGGAAAACCTCATGCATCAACATGTTAGAGACACTACCAGAGAGAGAGGAGAGGATGAACCAGCAAGGCTGTACCTTGTATTCACCATGAGTAGTTCGGACATCGAGGGTATCATGTATGAAAGGCCCCTGGGAGCTAGTGATCATGTGGTTCTGTGCTTCGAGTACATAGTTGAGCTCCAAGTGGAGAGAATAGCAGGAATAGGCTGGGAAAAACCAAACTACAAAAGGGGGAACTACTCAGGCATGAGGAACTTCCTTCAAGACATTCAGTGGGAGAGGGAACTGACAGGAAAACCAGTACAAGAAATGATGGACTATGTAGCAACAAAATGCAAGGAGGCAGAGGAGAGGTTTGTTCCCAAGGGAAACAGAAATAATGGGAAGAACAGAACGAGTCCTTGGTACACCCAAAGGTGTAGGGAGGCAAAAACTAGGTGTACCAGAGAATGGAAAAGGTACAGAAGACAGAGAACTCAGGAAAATAAAGAAATTCAGCCGAAAAGCCAGAAACGAATATGCACAGATAAGAAGGGAGGCTCAGAGAAAATATGAAAATGACATAGCATCAAAAGTAAAGACTGACCCGAAGCTGTTGTACAGCCACATCAGGAGGAAAACAACAGTCAAGGACCAGGTAATCAGACTGAGGAAGGGTGATGGGGAATTCACAAGAAACGACCAAGGAGCTCAACACAAGATTTAAAGAGGTATTTACAGTGGAAACCAGTAGGACTCCAGGAAATCAGAACAGGGGGGCACACCAGCAAGTGCTGGATGAGGTACATATAACCAAGGAGGAGGTAAAGAAACTGCTATGCGAACTTGACACCTCAAAGGCGGTGGGACCAGACAACATCTCTCCATGGGTCCTTAAAGAGGGAGCAGAGATATTGTGTGAGCCATTAACAAAGATCTTCAACACATCATTTGAAACTGGGCAACTCCCTGAGGTATGGAAAATGGCAAATGTAGTCCTAATTTTCAAAAAGGGAGACAGACATGAGGCACTAAACTACAGACCTGTATCACTAACGTGTATAGTATGCAAGGTCATGGAGAAGATCATCAGGAGGAGAGTGGTGGGGCACCTGGAAAGAAACAAGTGTATAATTGACAACCAGCACGGTTTCAGGGAAGGAAAATCCTGTGTCACAAACCTACTAGAGATTTATGACAAGGTGACAGAAGTAAGACAAGAGAGAGAGGGGTGGATCGACTGCATATTTTTGGACTGCAAGAAGGCCTTCGACACAGTTCCTCACAAGAGGTTACTGCAAAAGCTAGAGGATCAGGCACACATAACAGGAAAGGCGCTGCAATGGATCAGAGAAACCTGACAGGGAGGGAACAACGAGTCATGGTACGCGACGAGGTGTCAGAGTGGGCGCCTGTGACAAGCGGGGTTCCACAGGGGTCAGTCCTAGGACCTGTGCTGTTCTTGGTATATGTGAACGACATAACGGAAGGGATAGACTCAGAAGTGTCCTTGTTTGCAGATGATGTGAAGCTAATGAGAAGAATCAAATCGGATGAGGATCAGGCAGGACTACAAAGAGACCTGGACAGGCTACAAGCCTGGTCCAGCAACTGGCTCTTTGAATTTAAACCCCGCCAAATGCAAAGTCATGAAGATTGGGGAAGGGCAAAGAAGACCGCAGACACAATATAGTTTAGATGGCCAGAGACTGCAAAGCTCACGCAAGGAAAAAGATCTGGGGGTGAGCATAACACCGAACATATCTCCTGAGGCGCACATCAATCAGATAACTGCTGCAGCATACGGGCACCTGGCAAACCTACGGATAGCGTTCCGATACCTCAGTAAGGATTCGTTTAAGACTCTGTATACCATTTATGTCAGGCCCATACTGGAGTATGCAGCACCAGTTTGGAATCCACACCTAGTCAAGCACGTCAAGAAATTAGAGAAAGTGCAAAGGTTTGCAACAAGACTAGTCCCAGAGCTACGTGGATTGTCCTACGAAGAAAGGTTGAGGGAAATCGGCCTGACGACACTGGAGGACAGGAGGGTCATGGGGAGACATGATAACGACATATAAAATACTGCGCGGAATAGACAAGGTGGACAAAGACGGGATGTTCCAGAGAAGGGACACAGACACAAGAGGTCACAATTGGAAGTTGAAGACTCAGATGAATCAAAGGGATGTTAGAAAGTATTTCTTCAGTCATAGTCAGGCCGTGGAATAACCTAGAAAGTGACGTAGTGGAGGCGGGAACCATACATAGTTTTAAGGTTAGGTGTGGAGAAATTTTCTCCAGGAGGGGGGTATCAGCCCCCTTCAGCCCTTTCAGCCCTTTCAGCCCCTTCAGCCCCTTTCAGCCCTGAGAGGCCAAGCCCTCTCAGAAGGGGCGAGCGTCTTGTTTACTGCTACAGTGAGTAATTGATCACAGATGCTATGCGACGTAGTCAAGTGACCTCTGCTCCTTGCAGCGGTGTTGCAAAGTGTATTTTTATAAGAGACAGTACATCTCTTACTTAGCAGGACAATTAAGTAAAATCCTGCTCCCACTTTATTACATGGTAAAAAAAGTGGACATTGTTGTCTATGCTTAAGACAGCAAGAATCAAACATTCTGCTTTGCTTCATCGAGGAAGTGGCAAGGAAGCAAGGAGTACTAGGTCAGCTTTTTTTTGTGCTAGGGCGTGACGGCTTGGGGTGGTGTGGCGTCGCAGATTAACTTTGACTCTACTACGAGTGACACTGACGCCAGGATAAACCAACAAAGAACACTGATTTGTGCGTTAGTGTGGACAAAGTGTCTCACAAAACACGATAAAGTGTGTGTGAAGTGTTATCAACTTCTTTGTGATATTGTGTGAACAATTATTGATGAACAGTGTACAACGAGTGTTGCGATCCAACAGAGTGTAGTGCGACATTCTTCAAAGAACACTATTCTTCAATCAACTCAACGGATATCCGGGCGTAATTACGGGTCGGTAAGTGTTCTAATCGTGATGTCTACTATTGATGCGCAG
>NC_069454.1:35137135-35163237 GCF_026875155.1 Cherax quadricarinatus | reverse complement strand
CAGAAAAAAATTAAGAAGTCTCCTTTTTAGTTTTCATGTTTTAAAGTTGTTATTTTCCATCTTTTATCCACTTTGTTATCTTCCGTTTTTATCTTCAGTTTGTTATCTTAGTCTGTTATCTTCAGTCTGTTATTCCTCTGTTATTTCCGTTGTTATCTTACGTTTTTTTTCCATATTCTCGAGAAATATTCACATCATAAAGACAAAAAAAAAAAAAAAATTTGGGAAGAAATTAAGGACAATTTTGAAGACTCGACGTTTGACAAAAAGTATTTTAGTTTTGATGCCAAAACCTGGGGCGGAACTTCTGTTATTGTTTTGTTCTCTTATTTGTATTATAATGTTGCTCCATGTCCCGTATATTACGTTTTATTCTTGTATTTCTTGTGGTTTTTTGAAAATTTTTGAATGTTCTTTTCCCGTTATTGAACGTTCCTTTGTGTTTGTGTGTTATGTATGTTTTTATGTGAAATGCCTTTCCTTGGTGTTCTTTTTTGTACTTTGGTTTACTATGTACTGAGGTGATTTTTTTTGCGTTAATCTCATTCTTTTTTTTACTCCCCTGTTCTTGCTTTACTGCCCTTTTTTTTAGTTTTGTATTTATTGTATTGTTTTGTTGCTGCTTTTCCCTTTTTTGCGTAATAATTTCCGTTCCCTTGTGACTGAGCTAAAGATTCCACACTGTTGTTTACTACAAAAATTCAATGTTCCCACTGAAACTTCGAAAACGTCTTCTTACCTAACTTTTATTCCCCTCAAGCAGGATTTTGCTCCACTAATTTACCAACTTTAAACTTATAGTGTAACTGTAGAAAAATTGTTACAAAATATGATAATTATCAAATGCAAAATTAAAATTTGAAAATTTAAAAAAAAATATATAAATATTTTTCCCAAAAAAAATTAAAACTTTACCCTATTCATATAAAATAAATACAAAACTTTTTAAAAATTTTTATTAAAATTTAATTATCAAGTAAAAAATAATGCCAAATTTTTTTTTTTTTCCAAAAATTTTTTTTAAAATTCAAAAAGGGGGGGAAATGTTTAAATTTTGGGGGTTCAAGGGTTTTAAATTTTTAAGGGGTTTTAAAACCTGTTTTGTGAAAGGAGATTAACAAAAAACCTTTTTCCCAAAAGAGGGTTTGGAAAACATGTTTAAATGCTCCTTTACGAATTTTTTAAAGTTGTTTCCCCAGGGTCTGGACAGAAAATTTCTACAAATGTTTTAGAAACAACGGAAAAATACCCCCCAAAAAAAATCTTTTTCTTTTAAGAGTTTCAAAAAAATTTAAAATTTACTAAATACAAAGAATTACATGTTCAGGTTGCAAGATAAACAAAAAAATATAAAATAACGAGATTTCCAAAAAAATATTCTTATTTTTTTAATTAAAAAAAAAATTTAAATTAAATAAAATATAAATAATTATCAATAAATAAAAAAAATAAATTTTTTTTAATAAATTTTTAAATATATTTATATAAAATTATTTTTAATTTTAAAATATATATATATATATATATCTATATTATTATAATATTATATAGTATATGAAAAAACAACCACTCTGAAAGATAAGAAAATTTCAAGCGTTTTCGTGACTACTCACTTTATCAAGGCTATGAAAGTAAAGACCCCAAGGAAGCTATTAAGGGGTCTGGCCAGCACCTCACTATCGCCCCCAAAACGGTTAAACCCTGACGCGCGCCGACCCAACTTGGAAAGGCCCTTTGCAAACTCACCCACAACTATTCTCCAAAAAACTTTAAAAATTTTTTGTCCGTGTATTATTAAAAATTTTTTCCCAAATTCTATTAAATTTTTTATGGATCTAATTTTTAAACAAGGAAAATTTTTTCTTATTATTGTCAAAATGCTTTTTTGAAACAAGATTCAATTATATTCCCGTCGACGGACTTGTGATCTACTTTCTCACTTTTTTAAAAAAATTGGATGGTTAAAATCTCTTACATGAAAAAATAGAGATTTGGATTTGTCCGTTCTAATGCTTATTTATTTGTTTTAATTTTTCGAGATTTTTACCAGTTTGACCTTAAAAAATTTATCGCAAAATTTTTAAAGGATCTTTAGAAATCCATCGCTTTTGGGGGGGAATTCTTTTCAAAAGTTTTTTTACTGTATCAAAATTTTTTTTAATACAACTTTAAAATTAAAGTCTTAAAAAGAGAAGCATATTAAACCAATTTTTATGGGGAAAGGGAAAAAAACCCTATTTTTGTTGATAAAGGCTGGTTGTTTCCCCTTTTTTGGGTTGTAAAAAGTTTTAAGCAATTTAAAAAAATTTTTCAATTACATTTCTTGGGTATTTTAATCATTACCTATTTTTTAATTTTTGGGTATTTCCTCATTAAAACAGGATTTCAAATTCGTAAAGCTCTCAAAAAATTGTGAGAAACAGACAGTTTGTCTCTATCTTGATGCGAGGAAAAAAGTGGAATAGGAAAAGTTAATTTTTAGGTTTTCTGTTAAAATTTTTAAAATTTTAATTCATTATTCCCTTAATAAATTAAAAAAATTAGAAAAGGCAATGAATTCTTTAAGTCATGTACACTTAAAAACAAAAAAAATTTGCGCCTTATAAAACGAAAAAATAAAAGCAATATAATTATGAAAGAAATGATTACCAAGAAAAAAGAATAATCTCTTAGATGATACCCAAACTATTCTAAATTAGGAAAAAAACCCCCAGAAAGTTTAACAGCATTTTTAATAAAAAAAATAAAATTTACTGAAGGCAAAAATGAATTTGTCAAACAAATTTCTTCATAATCCCCTCTTTGCCTTACATGTATGGATAATAAAAAAACAAAACCGGGAATCAGTCAGACCCAAATTTTAGCTCCCTAGGGTCGTTTCATTAAATTATCCCAAAAAGGGTTTTTTTATTTCGCCCTATTGTTTGGGAAAATTTCTAATTTAATGTTAAAAAAAACATAGACTTGGTTTATAAATTAAAACCTTGACTGACTAATGATTTTAACATGGTTAGTTTTGATGTTACTTCCTTGTTTACGAAAGTTCCTGTTGATGATTTATTAAGTTTCTTATCTGAAGAAACTCGTTAACTATGATTTACCATTGCCAGTTCCTACTATCATTAAACTTATTAAACTTTGCATTGTTGATGCAAAATTTGTATTTAATGATAAGTTTTACACTCAGAAGTTTGGTATGGGAATGGGAAATCCTCTTTCACCTGTTCTTAGTAACCTATACATGGAATTTTTTGAAACAAGGTTGCTTAACACAATCCTCCCTAATAGAGCTAAATGGTTCAGATATGTTGATGATATTTTGTGTCTTATGCCCAAAAATGTAGATATACACCATTTCCTTGGAAAATTAAATAGCTTAGCCATTCTATAAACTTTACTGTTGAGTTTGAAGAAATAACTCATTGCCTTTTCTAGATGTTTTAATTATTAAGGGTAATAATGAATTCAAATTTAAAATTTACAGAAAACCTACAAATAACTGTTCCTATGTCCACTATTATTCCTCGCATCAAGATAGAGTCAAACTGTCTGTTTTCTCATCAATGTTTTTGAGAGCTTTACGAATTTGTAGTCTGAGTTCATAGATGAGGAAATATCCAAATTTATGAAATAGGTAATGATTTAAAATACCCAAGAAATGTAATTGATAATCTTTTAAAGTTGTTAGAAATACTTTTTACAATCCAAAAAGGGACAACCAGCCTTATTCAACTAAAGTATGTTGGTTCTCCCTTACCATGAAAACTTGGTTGATATGCCTTCTCTTCTTAAGACTTTTATTATTAAAGTTGTATTCAAAAATCTTGATACAGTAAAAAAACTTTTGATAAAGAATTCCCCCCAAAATGCTGATGGATGTGTCTATAAGATTCCTTGTAAAATTTGCGATAAAGTTTATTACGGTCAAACTGGTAAAAATCTCGAACTAAGATTAAAACAACATAAATAAACATTAGAACTGGACAAGATTCCAATGCTCTATTTATTCATGTAAGAGATTTTAACCATCCAATTGATTTTCAAAAAGTTGAGAAAGTAGTATCAAGCAAGTCCATGGTCGACAGGAATATAATTGAATCTTGTTTCATAAAAAAGCAGTTTTGACAATAATATGAATATTTCCTTTGGTTTATATAAATTAGATCCATATATAATTAATAGAATTTGGGAAGAATTTAATAAAACACTGGACAAATAATTTTTAAATTTTCTTGGGTAAAATAGTTTGTGGGTGAGTTGTGCAAAGGACTACAGTTGGGTCGGCGGGGGGTCAGGTGTTTAACCGTTGGGGGATTATGTGAGGTGGTGGCCGGCCCCTTTTTATTGTTTCCCTTTGGTGCTTTGTATCATACGATATTGCAAATGTTTTAATAATTTTTAAAAAAAGACCCAATCCCTTTTAAACAGCACTCCCCTAAAAAAACGAACGGGAAGCAAAAAGATGAACAGTCCCTGGCAACACCCCCCATCTCAAATCCATAAAAACAAAAACCGATATGAAAAAAGTACAGAAAAGGGTACATAACCCGAGACAAAAAAAAACGTTATGTCAATCCAACCAGCCTGAAAAGAAGGGGAAAAAAATTTTATTTGGGGGGAAAAGTTATCCAAATTTCGAGGTGATTTAAAAAAGACTGGAAGCCCCCTTAGAAATTCTGGGGAACAAAAAAATCACGAATAGCGAAAAAAATTAAAAAAATGTGAACCCCCAAATCCCCCCAAAATAAAAAAACAAAACTCATGTTTTTCTCCCTTAGGTCAAAACCTTGCCCCTAAATCCCCGAGATCCCCCTGACCCTCACGGCAACTACCCCAAACACTGTTCCGTCCCACTAACCCTCGAGTCTCCTTATTATCAGCACTGAAAAAAAAAAGGGAGGAGATTTAAATACCTTCCCCCCCCTTTAATTTTAAAAAAAAACGTACAATAACACCAATCATTGCAACCTCTTTTCAAAAACCCTTGAAACCTCCCCCTTCCCCACAGTTTCAAAAATAGCAAGGGTCCCCCGGGGTCATAAGGAGGAGACCAAACAGAGTTGAATAACTATAGGCCAATTCCAAATTTTCCCCCCTTTTCAAAAAATTTTTAAAATTAATTTTATAACGAATCTACTCCTACTCTTCCCAACATTTTAACCCTGCAATTTGGATTCAGGGCCCAAAAAAAACTTTTTGTATTTTACCAGCTAGAACAAATACATGCAAAAAGAGAAAAAAAGTCCCACTTTGGATCTTCATTGACTTACGTAAAACTTTTGATTTCGTTGACCATGTTTTTTCAGTAAAATTGTCCCTTTTGGGATTAGAGGGCACTCCCTCAACTACCCCAAGTTTACTCAGCAAGAAGCCAATATTGTCGCAAAAGGGGAAGGTTCGCCAACCCCTTACGTTGGGTGTCCCACGGGAAAATGTCCCTTTGGCCCCCTTTTCTTTTCCTATAAAAAGACCTACCAAATGCTTCGAATTATCAAAAAAACCCCTTTTTGCAGTGACACCACATACGTCTTTTCCCCACCCCAGCCCCGTCACGCTAGCCAATATGTAAACACCCAATACAGAAAATTAACCCGGATGAGACTAAAAACTTACATAAACTTGACAAAAACCTACTTCATTTGTTTTGGTAGCAGGTCAGTGTACCCCTTAACTAAGTAAAGGTCACCCATCACAAAGTAACAGAGGGAAAAAATTTTTAGGAAACCACCCCGATAATAGATCAATTTTTATACATTTACAACAAAATTTTTAAAAAAATTTCCAAAGATGTAGGCCCTTCTATCGAAGATACGGGGACATGTTCCACAGTCAGCCCTCCTGGCCCTTTATCACTCTCTTATTTACCCCTATCTCACCTATGGAATTTGTGCATGGGGCCTCAACAACAACTAACCATCTCAGACCACTAATTACCCAACAAAAGGCTGCAGTTAGAATGATAACAAATTCTCACTACAGGCAGCACACTCACCAATATTCAAAACACTCAACCTACTCACCATACAAAACATCCATACTTATTATTGCACTTATTACATACATAGAACACTTAACTCTGATATTAACCCTCCCCTCAAACATCTCCTTGCCAACCTCAACAGAACACTTGACCATAATACAAGGCACAGATCACTCTTTGATGTTCCTCGTGTCCATCTCACGCTATGCAAAAACTCAATGCACATAAAAGGCCCTAAAATCTGGAATTCATTACCTTTAAATATAAAAGAAACACTACCTGTTTATAAATTCAAGTCTCTTCTCAAAGTTCACTTACTCACGCAAAACCAAATAAATACTGAATAACTGAACCATATAAATTGTATATCCTAAATGTTACTCACAATTATATCAAACAAATGTTAAACTTAACTTTATTTTTTTAAAATACACTACCTAACAGAATACTCCATTCTATGCATGCAATGCATGCAAGCATAGGACCTGTCTTTGTAATACTCATTTGTATTTTTTAGTTATCTGTTTACAATAATGTCTTATCTTGATTTCATCATTGCTTAGTTAATCTTAAGTTAATTTTAAGCCAGCCCGTAATGCTATGCATATAAGTGGCTTTGGATGCTTGCTCTTACCTGTATTATTTTTTGTACCTCTGTTTGTATGCTAAATATCTAAATAATAAATAAATAAATTGTTCACTTGATAATGTGTGTAGTCACGAAAGCGCTTGGAATTTCTCTATTATTTAGAGTGGTTGTTTTGCATTTTCTGAAAATAACCTGTTTACTGTGATCTTATTGCATATATATATATTATATATACATATATATATATATATATATATTATATATATATTTATTTATTTTATAATATATAGATATATATTTTATATATATATTTATAATATATATATATATATTATATATATATTTAATATATATATATATATTTATATATATTTATATATATATATATATATGGTTTAAAAAAACTGACAAGTTGATAATTATAATCACACTTATACAGCGCCTTAGGACTTGTTTACAATAAAATCTTACCAAATGTTGCCGCAAATGTCTTGGTTTACAACTCAATATAATGTACAGTTACAATCATAGTCTAAGTTGCTACAAACTTAGCACAGGATCTGAATTACAAAGTTTGGGTATGTAATATCTGTATAAAACTTAAAATGTAGATGCAACTCTTTTCCTGAGTTTAACAGTAGACATTAAAAAAAACAATAATATTCAGACGTACGTATTTTTTTAAAAAAGTTTCACATAATGTATAAATTTTTCATTTCGGAGGAAAAAGTCGTCATGTTTAAGTAGGTTTAATTTCCCCAGGCGACCTGTCACCCGTAGCAGTTGAATTATTTCTCCATTAAAATAATGATTCCATAGGCATTAGGATATGGTAAATGTTTCATATCAAACCTGTACGAAAATTAAATCACTGGGAGTTAAATATATACACTCAGGTTTTTAGATGCGGACCTTACTGACCACTGCACCATACAGTCGTAAAATATTCACTTACTGAGTTTTATTAGCAAGTCAATGGTAACAATGGTACTGGTCTGAACTGCACTAGAAGGGCCCTGGCTTCTGTTTTATTGATAGTACTGTTGCGGTACTCGGCTGGCTAATGTTTCTATCCCATCTTGTTACCAACGCTACTGGTGCAGTTGTGACTCAGTTCAGTAACCGGTACGTACAAGAATGGGTGAACAAACACAGCATTTCTCTCAGGAGGAGCTCAGCTTGTTAATTATTTTTTTTTGGCAACTACATGCAGCACGTCCATCTATGATAAATATTACACAAGAGTTAAAAATTATTAGCTATACCGGTAGAGGACGTTATAACAGGGATGGAGACAAGATATCTGCGGCCAGAAATTACGTCTACCCGGGTAGCCTGGGAAAACCTGTTCAAGCTGGAAGAGGAGAACTTCCAACCAGCCTGGGACCAACATAGGTCAGGCAATCCAGTTAAATTTTATTTTATTTATGTTTTTATAGTATTTACTTTATTTGACTTTCGTCGCATGTTACTGTATCTCACAGTCGTGATCTTTCTATATGTTGTTACTGTATCTCAAGATGATTCTTGTATCTTGTTGTTAAGTATCTCACAGCGTGATCTTTGTATCTCTGTTGTTTACTGTATCTCCAGCTTGATCTTTGTATCTCTGTTGTTACTGATCTCACAGCGTATCTTTGTATCTGTGGCTTACTGTATTCACAGCGTGACCTTTGTATCTGTTGTTCCTGTATCTCACAGCTCGTGACCTTTGTATCTCTGTTGATACTGTATTCACTGCGTGAATCTTTGTTTCTGTTGTTACTGTATCTCACAGCGTGATCTTTGTATCTCTGTTGTTACTGTATCTCACAGCTTGATCTTTGTAACTCTGTTGTTACTGTATCTCACAGCGTGATCTTTGGTATTCTGTTGTTACTGTTATCTCACTAGGCTTGGATCTTTGTATCTCTGTTGGTTACTGTATTCCACAGCGTGATCTTTGTATCTGTTGCCTCAGTTACGTAGCCACACGGACCATCAAAGGTTCAGTGACGGTAGACCACGGAACATCAAGGTTCAGTTTGTAGCCACACGAATCATCAGGATTCAGTAAGTAGCCACACGAACCATCAAGGTTCAGTACGTAGCCATACGGACTATCAGGTCCAGTACGTAGCCACACGGACCATCAAGGTTCAGTACGAGCCCACCGGACTCAAGGTTCAGTTACGTTAGCCACACGGACCATCAGGGATTCTGTACGTAGCCTCACGGCCATCATGTTTTCAGTAGTAGCCACCACGGACCATTAAGGGCAGTATTAGCCACACGGTCCATCAGGTTCAGCACGTAGCCACACGGACCATCAAGGTTCAGTACGTAGCTACACGGATCATCAGATTCAGCACGTAGCCACACGGACCATCAAGGTTCAGTACGTAGCTACACGGATCATCAAGGTTCAGTTCGTAGCCACACGGACCATCAAGGTTCAGTACGTAGCCACACGGACCATCAAGGTTCAGTACGTAGCCACACGGATCATCAAGGTTCAGCACGTAGCCACAAGGACCATCAAGGTTCAGTACATAACCACATGGATCAACAAGCTTCAGTACGTAGTCACACGGACCATCAAGTTTCAGTACGTAGCACACGGGACCATCAAGGTTCAGTATGTACCACAAGGACATCAGGTTCAGTAGTAGCCCACACGGAACATAAAGGTTCAGTACGTAGCCCCACCCGGACCATCAAAGTTCAGTACGTAGCTACACGGATATCAGGTTCAGCACGTAGCCACCACGGCCCATCAAGTGTTCAGTCGTAGCCACACGGCCATCAAGGATTCAGTACGTGGCCACACGGACCATCAAGGTACAGTACGCAGCCACACGGAATCTTCATGTCAGCGCGTAGCCACCACGGACCTCAAGGTTCAGTACGTAACCACACAGACCATCAAGGTTCAGTACGTAGCCACATGGATCATTCAAACTCAGTACGTAGTCACACGGAACCATCTTGGTTCAGTACCGTAGCAACCGGACCATCAAGGTTCAGGCATGTACCCACACGGACCTTCAGGTTCAGTACGTACCACACGGACCCACAAGGTTCAGTACGTAGCCACACGGACATCAAGGTCAGTACGAGCCACACGGACCATCAAGTTCAGCACGTAGCCACACGGTCCATAAAGGTTCAGTACGTAGCCCACGGACCACAAGGTTCAGTAAGTTAGCCACCCGGACCATCAAGGTTCAGTACGTAGCCACACGGACCATCAAGGTTCAGCACGTAGCCACACGGACATCAAGTTCAGTACGAGCCACACGGACCCTTCAAGGTTCCAGTACGTAGCCCCCGACCATCAAGGTTCAGTACGTAGCCACACGGGTCCATCAAGGTTCCTGCACGTAGAACACGGACACAATCAAGGTTCAGTACGTAGCCAACACTGGGACCTGGGAAGGTTCAGTATGTAGCCAACGGACCATCAAGGTTCAGTACGTAGCCACACGGACCATAAGGTTCAGTACGTAGCACACGGACCATCAGGTTTCAGTGCGTGCCACTCGGCCATCAAGGTTCAGTGCTTAGCCACACGGACCATCAGGTTCAGCACGTTAGCACCACGGACCCATCAAGGTTCAGTTCGTAGCCCACGGACCATCAAGGTTCAGTGCGTAGCCCACACGGACATCAATGGTACGTGCGTAGCCAACACGGACCATCAAGGTTAGCACGTAGCCACACGGACATTAAGGTTCAGTAGTAAAGCCACACGGATCCATCAAGGTTCAGCCGTAGCCACAGGATCATCAAGGTCCAGTAGTTGCCACAGGACCATCATGGTTCAGTAGTTAGCCAACAGGGACCATCAAGATCAGCACGTAGCCCACACGGACCATCAAGGTTCAGTACGTAGCTTACACGGATCATAGATTCAGTACGTAGCCACACGGACCATCAAGAGTTCAGTACTTAGCACACGGACCATTCAGGCTTTCAGCCGTAGGCCACACGGACCATCAAGGTTCAGTACGTAGCTCTCGGATCTTCTGATTCAGCACGTAGCCCACACGGACCCTCAAGTTCAGTACGTAGCTACACGGATCATCAAGGTTCAGTACGTAGCCACACGGGATCCATCAAGGTTCAGCACGTAGCCACAAGGACCATCAAGGTTCAGTACATAACCACATGGATCAACAAGCTTCAGTACGTAGTCACACGGACCATCAAGGTTCAGTCGTAGCACACGGACCCATCAGGTTCATATGTACCCACACGGACCATCAGGTTCAGTACGTAGCCCACGGACATCAAGGTTAAGTTACGTAGCCACACGGAACCACTCAAAGTTCAGTTACGTAGCTACACGGTCATCAGGTTCAGCTCGTTACTAGCCACACGGACCATCTCAAGGTTCAGTACGTAGCCACACGGACCATCAAGGTTCAGTACGTGGCCACACGGACCATCAAGGTTCAGTACGCAGCCACACGGATCATCAAGGTTCAGCACGTAGCCACAACGGGACCATCAAAGTTCATAGTACGTAACCACACAGACCAATCCAAAGGTTCGTACGTAGCCTCAAGGATCATCATACTTCAGTACGTAGTCAACACGGACCATCAAGGTTCAGTACGTAGCCACACGGACCATCAAGGTTCAGCATGTACCAACACGGGACCATCAGGTTACAGTAGTAAGCCACACGGACCCACAAGGTTCAGTACGTAGCCACACGGACCATCAAGGTTCAGTACGTAGCCTCACGGAACTTCAAGGTTCAGCACGGTAGCCCACACGGACCCATAAAGGTTCAGTACGTAGCAACACGGAACATCTAAGGTTCAGTACGTAGCCACCCGGACCATCAAGGTTCTGTTACGTAGCCACACGTGACCATCAAGGTTCAGCACGTAGCCACACGGACATCAAGGTTCGTACGTAGCCACACGGACCATTAAGGTTCAGACGTAGCCACCCGGAACATCAAGGTCAGTACGTAGCCACACGGGACTCCATCAAGGTTCAAGCACGTAGGCCCACCACGGACCATCAGGTTCAGTACGTAGCCACACGGACCTTGAAGGTCAGTACGTAGCCCACACGGACATCAAGGTTCATACGTAGCCACACGGGACCCATCAAGGTTCCAGTACGTAGCCACACGGGATCATAAAGGTTCCAGCAATTAGCCACACGGGACCATCAAGGTTTCAGTACGTAGGCACACGGACCATCAAGGTTCAGTGCGTAGCCACACGGACCATCAAGGTTCAGTGCTTAGCCACACGGACCATCAGGTTCAGCACGTAGCCACACGGACCATCAAGGTTCAGTACGTAGCCACACGGACCATCAAGGTTTCAGCATGTACCCACACGGGCCATCAGGTGCAGTACATAGCCACACGGACCCACAAGGTTCAGTACGTAGCACACGGGGACCCATCAAAGGTTCAGTACGTTGCCACGGACATCAAGGTTCAGCACGTAGCCACACGGACCATCAAGTGTCAGTTAGTAGACACACGGACTCAAGGTTCAGTACCTAGCCACCCGGACCATCATGGTTCAGTACCGTAGCCACACGGACCATCAAGGTTCAGCACCGTAGCCACACGGACCACAAGGTTCAGTACGTGCCACACGGACCATTGAAGGTTCAGTATCGTAGCCACACGGACCAGCACAAGGTCAGTACGTAGCCCACACGGACCATCACAAGGTTCAAGTACGTAGCCACACGGATATCTAGGTTCAGCACTTAGCCACACGCCATCAAGGTTCAGCACGTAGCCACACGGCCATCAAGGTTTCTGTACGTAGGGCACACGGACCCATCAGGTTCAGTGCGTAGCCACACGGACCATCAAGGTTCTCCAGTGCTTAGCCACACGGACCATTCAGTTCAGCCACCGTAGCCAACTGGGACCTCAAGGATCAGAGTACGTAGCTACACGGTTCATCAGGTTCAGCACGTAGCCACACGGACCATCAAGGTTCAGCACGTAGCCACACTGACCATCAGCTTCAGCACGTAGCCACACGGACCATCAAGGTTCAGTACGTAGCCTACGCAGATCATTCAGGTTCAGCACGTAGCCACACGGACCATCAAGGTCAGTACGTAGCCACACGGACCCTTCAGGTTTCAGCACGGAGCCACACGGACCATCAAGTTCAGTACGTAGCCAACGGCCATCAAGGGTTCAGCACGTAGCCACACGGACCATTCAAGGTTTCAGTGCGTAGCCACACGGTCCATCAAGGTACGTGCGTAGCCACAGGACCATCAAGGTGAAGCACGTAGCCACACGGACCATCAGGTTCAGTACGTAGCCACACGGACCATCAAGGTTCAGCCGTAGCCCACGGATCATCCAAGGTTCAGTACGTAGACCACACGGACCATCAAGGTCAGTAGTTAGCCACACGGACTTCAAGATTCGCACGTAGCCCACACGGACCATTCAAGGATCCAGTACGTAGCCACACGGACATCAAGGTTCAGCACGTAGCCACACGGACCATCAAGGTTAGTACTTAGCCACACGGACCTCAAGGTTCAGTACTTAGCACACGGACCATCAAGGTTCAGCACGTATTAGCCACACGGACCATCAAGGTGTCAGTACGTACCAACGGACCATCATGGTTCAGCACGTAGCCACACGGACCATCAAGTGCCAGTACTTTTAGCATACGGACCATCATGGTTTCGTACTTTGCCACACGGACCATCATAGGTTCGCAGTAGCCACACGGGACCATCCAAGGTTCAGTTGTTAGCCACACGGACCATCAAGAACTCTTGTTTACAGGTCAAGCATTTGGTTCTAATTTTAACACTGGTTTTATAATGAAAGTTACTGGCTATAATGTATATTATAAGTTTATGAGGTTGAAAATGTACAGTATTAAACTGAATCGTGTTGTTTATCTTAACAACTAAGTTTATACAGTGAGAGTAAACAATATATTTATATAATCTGGAGATCAGATTCTCAGTACCATTTATGGTTTCTGAGTCAAGTTTATCCATGTTGGGATTTTTTGTTCAATTTCTGTGTGCAGAATGGAGGACAAATTATCGTTAATTCTGTAATAATGTTGGTAGAATTCCGAGAATATGTTAGGTAAAAAGGACACATGTGCAAGCAACGAGAACATGTGTAACTAACGGAACGTATTATTGCTTTGTTAAACCTGTAAACAATAAAAGTACATATAGGCTATATGCAGTATATGTAAGAAAACATTGTGGCGTTGGTAGTAGTAGTGGTAATAGCAGTGGTAGTAGTAGTAGTAGTTGTCGTAGTAGTAGTAGTAGTAGCACTAGTAGTAGTACTAGTAGTAGTAGTAATAGTAGTAGTAGTACTAGTAGTAGTAGTAGTGCTAGTAGGTAGTAGTTGTAGTACTAGTAATAGTAGTAGTAGTACTAGAAGTAGTAGTGCTAGTAGTAGTAGTACTAGTAGTAGTACTAGTAATAGTAGTAGTAGTAGTAGTTGTAGCAGTAGTAGTGCTAGTAGTAGTAGTAGTAGTAGTAGTAGTAGTAGTAATAGTAGTAGTAGTAATAGTAGTAGCAGTAGTAGTAGTTAGTAGTTAGTAGTAGTAATAGTAGTAGTAGTAATAGTAGTAGTAGCAGTAGTACTAGTAGTAGTAGTAGTAGTAGTAGTGGTGATAGTAGTAGTAGTAGTGGCAGTAGTAGTTGTAATAGTTGTAGTAGTAGTAATCAGTAGTAGTAGTAGTAGTAGTACTAGTAGTAGTTGCAGGAGTGGTAGTAGAGGTAACTCTTATTTGCTGTATAATGGTAGAATCAAATGTTCTAATGAGAACTCTTACTAATATTTCAGACCTGACGAAGCTGCCTTCATTCTGTTTAATATTGTCTAAAATAACGTTTAAAGACGAAAATGACTTGAGTTATCTTTAACCACTGAAGTAAAGTATTAGGACGAGTTTCCCTTAAAAATTAACTCCGCCATTATGTAGTAACCAAGAGTTACTTCTTCTTCTTCTTCTTCTTCTACTGCTACTAATACTGCTACTACTACTACTACTACTACTACTACTACTACTACTACTACTACTACTACTACTACTAGTACCATCACCACCACCACCACCACACACAACAACAACAACAACATGTGTCCTTTTACTAAACCACTAAATCTATTTGGAATCTTTTTACTTGTTGAGATTCAAGAGGCTGAATGTTTGTTCGTATATGTAAGTGAAGGAGACAAATAAGTATGTGTCAGTAACAACCTTTAATAAACATTGAAACATGTTAAAGTTATGAACATCAATTATTTCTAAACTGACTTGTTGTTATTTAAGTGTTTTGAAATGATTCAGAAAAGTGAATGTTGAATAATTAACTGCAACACCAAGTCTCAGTAACGTTGCGCTTCTTATTATAATATGAGAAAAGGCAATGCAGAGTACAATTTACAACAAACTTTCAGAACAAACTTTTCATTTTACAAGGGTTCTATCAGTCAGTTGTTGAACCCCTTGACAATGTGTGAAAATGTGTTCTATACTTACACTCATTTAGCAAAATATTGTCATATAATAAATGGAAAAAATGGATTTAAACTCCATCATTTGAGGTGGACGTTGAGAGGTGTGAACCCAAACACAGCATTACGTCAGAGAGGAACTTAACTTGACAAATGTAGCAACACCATGAAGCACCACAAGCAGATGTAATTACCGAGGAGGACACATATAAATCTGTGCCCAGTAAATACATCCGCCCGGGTAGACTAGAAATATAGTGCAGCCAGAAGAGAAGAACTCCTCTACCTAGACCACCATGATGAAGCCATTTATTGTTTATTTCAGTCGTCTTTTTAAATGTCATAGATTTTTATGTTCTTATTTGAGCTTTTCTATATTTTCAGTCATATAAAAGCGTGATCTCTGTGTTTCTATGTGTAACTTCGTTATTTGTTATTTACTGGTGTTATTGTGTTAAACATTGTGATCTTCGCATCACCGGTATTATTATATCTCTGATATAATGCATAACAGGGTTATCGTTGTATTCTTAATATTACTATATAAAAAAGAGTGATATTTGCTTTTCTAATTTTACCAGTTATAATATTGTGACCTCTGGAGCTCTGGTGTTACTGTGTATAAGCGTAACGTTTATATCTCTGGTATTACTGCATATAACCCAGTGATCTTTGTATCTCTGATAGCTCTAGCAAAGGTTTTCTGATAGTCTAGGTAAATACATCTCTTCATCCATTTCTATATTCAATAGTACTCCTATATTAATTATAGAAATTATAAGTACAGGATTTTGTAATCAGAAATTCAAATTCTTTACCAGCCATTATACTGAATTCACTTTTCTCTAGCGACTTTAACATAGCTTTGTTACATCACTTATCAAGGAAGCAGCCTTAGTCTAAACCACCTTCATTGACACTTTTAAAACTCTGTGACCCTTTGCTCAATCTTACATAGGGATGCTCTAAGAATCCAAACACAACTATGGGAAGGGTCGGAAATGTTATACCAGCATCCCAGTAACAAACGCAATTTGCCCCAAACGCTCTTGAACCTGTGTACTGACACACAGCAGCAACTCTAATAGATATGACATGGCTCTAACATCACTTACCGAGTCTTAATTAAGAATGCATAGGTGAATGTATGCGTACAGCCAATATGTGTGTGTGTGTGTGTGTGTGTGTGTGTGTGGTGAGAGAGAGAGAGAGAGAGAGAGAGAGAGAGAGAGACAGGCAGAGACAGAAAGAGAGAGAGTTAGAGAGAGAGAGATGGGGATGGATGGAGGGATGGGTAGGACTCTGTGGATCATTGTTCTCCCCATAAACCTCAGTAAATCACAACGGCATTGCCTTGCACATTACACCAGCAATAAATAAATTTATAATACGTTATTAACTCCATTCTATGCGTATAATTTTAGCACTGTAAATAATATTATTATTTCACTATTTACGTAAACATATGTTTTATGTAATTAAAATTACAAAAGTACATAATTTTTACATAAAACGTTAATACACAATGAAAACTTTAAAGAACATGAAAAATACGTTGTCTAGCCATTGTCCAACCAGGAAGAATGTTTTTCATGGCACCATTACCCTCCAGTAGGTGATTAATCAGGTTTCATGCAAAGGTTTGTACCCGAAAACATGTCCTAACATTCCACTAGACCCTGTGAAAGCATCGATGATAAGTCATAATTATTTTTATGAAGAATTAAGCTTGGGTTTTCCTCAAATAACCACAGCCATATTTCGTACAACCTGACTGACTGACTTTGGTCCCCCGGTGTTGTCCTGGTCCGGGTATTTTCCAGTTGGTGAAAATACCCGGTTGTATTTTCACCAGTTGGTGAAAATACTACTTAAAATACATGAAGCCTAAGAAAGACTGTATATAGTAAATATACGTTTCTCTGGTTGACACGAGAAGTAAAAAAATATACGCGCATTAGATAAATACGCACAGTAGATAAATAGAGCTTTCTCTGAATCATTAACAGTTAATCAAAATTCGTAAATTTATAAAAGTCGTGGCAAGAGTGTAATTAAAATATTTCTTATTAAATATTGTAGAAGATTCCTCGAATGCAGATCATTAATAGGTAGAATTTATTATAACCTTAAATTTTATAAAACATATGTACATATCAAAAATAAATACTGAAGAGGAAACAACAATGGTGTTCAGTTCCTGGAACTACAAATATGTAAATACTCCAAACTTACTCATATCGATGCACATATGCACGTATGTAAATATACATATATAAAAATATAGAGACAGCTGAATTACAGAATAGTGAAATATGAAGAGAAAGTAAAGAAATTTTTAATAGGTCTAATAAGAAAAAACTAACCTGACTGGATAGTACCTTGAGTCTCAAAAAATGTGCGGATAAGTCATGTTATCCACTTTTTTAGCAGTTCAATTCAGCAATCAACATATGTGCATTTTTGTGCGAACTGTTTTCTAGTGCGCTGCAGATTTAGCAAAAGCTGTTGACACAGACTACCCGAGTTAATATCTCAGGCACACCAGTGTCTCATGCAAAAAAAAATCCACATAACTGTGAAGTGACATTCCTAACTGTAGAAAGCAATGTCAGCTCACTTGAAATGACGAAGTATTACGCTTCCTTAACTCTCAGTCCCTCCTACAAGAAGTACTTTCCGGTGCTCATCCACCCTAAATCACCCCGCGAACATACTCAACCCCACCCGCGTACTGCAGAATGATAGGCCAAATTATGCTGGACAGGAAACGAAGTCCCTAGTTTGTCTGGGCTGGCCTGGATATAAGTACCCTAGGTACCTGAAGAAGCTCTATAGTCTTGTCGTTCCCCCCAGTCCAAATGATTAAATTCATGTTTTCTGGCTAACTTAAGTCACGCCGTCTCTCGATGTCCTCCTTGAGATGTACTGACGAGTTAGCGTTTGTTAACTGTATGTTATTCGAATTTGAATAGCTAGCTCTCTAACTTATAAACCATAATACAAAATCACCTTAAAAAAATTCTACCTATTTTAAGGATCTAAAACGTCTAATATTAACAATGGTTTATTTACTACCTTCCTAGAAAGGTAAATAATGACTATTATGAACAGATATTCCTACTGTTTTGTTAGGCTCGTAAAGCTTATAACACTGAAACAAGTTTCGTGGAATAGGTTTCCCATATATATGCATATAGAAAACAGCACGTATCAGTTTACTTCGAAAAGTGACATTGAACACACCTAGAAAGATAACGACGATTTCATTGATAGTTGTTGTTGTTGTAAATTTTATTGAAAGAAAACACAGAGTATAATACTAGCACATTCACACAGAGAATTATAGCTTCCTAAAGGTAAACAAGTTGAAATTAGCGTCTTCACTTTCAATGTTTATCAAAATTTTGCTAAGTTATTATGAGAAATTACAAAATTGTGCAAGAAAGAAATGGATGGCAGATTGGCATTTACCCTGCATTGCACGTATCTTGTTTATGCTTTCGAAAAGTACATGGAACACCTTTAAAGTAAAGACTGATTTCATTGATATTTGTGTTGTTTGTAAATCTTTAGGAAAGAAAACACGAGAGTATAATACTATCACATTCACTCCAGAGAACTATAGCTCCTAAAGGTGTAAAGCAAGGTTGATTTAGCGTCTGCACTTTCATGTTTATCAAATTTGCTAAGTTATTATGAAGAATTACAAAAATTGAGCAAGAAAGAATTGATGGGCAGATTGAATTTACCCTGACATTTTAGAAAGTTAGATGATATGATTCCCGATGAAATAATTATTATGGAAACTAAAAAATATGATGGAGTTTAAAGATAAATAATCACAATGGATAAAGACATTTGGAGGGTGGCTACGAAATCATTTTTTTTGATAATTTTGGTCCAAACATCAAATGAAATTTCTTTACAGGATTTAAGCAGCATTGAAACAACACACTGTTTAGTGACATTTTCCCTTAAAAAGACAGAAAAAATAAATAGTTCCCTATCTATAGGCATAAAACCCTCCTTATTCTACAATATTGGTAAATGTATATTGAATCAAGTTGGCATCAGATGAAAGAATAAGGTCTAGATAATCATGGTAATAACACCCCGTTGAGCAAAATGTCATCATTGCATATAAAAATGTTGAATTTTATTATTTGTTTAAGATTTTTTTTTTTTTTTTGGAGGGAGAGAAAAAAAATAAATCACATCAAACAAAGCGTAAAAAAAGTATCGCAAATCGCCTTTACATGCTAGTAGAAAACCATCATTACTCAATAAAAGTCAAAAATCCTTACACTCCCTATAAACACTTTTTCTCTAATAATGGCAAATATGTCAGTAGCTTATTCCTGAGTTATACAATATTTAAGTTTTCTGTAAAAACTCTACGTTCATGGCGCGCGCCACATTTTCAGTAAAGTGCTCGCCTCAATACGATGTTGACAGCCCTCAGGTCCTGAGTTCTTATCTCTTCTCCTGAATTTGAATGAGTCCTCAGAGCAGTTACAATGTAGTGTATTTTATGAATGAAACAATCCTAAAAATCGTAATTTTAGGGGATAAAAAACACCGAATTGCCATCATGATGTCTTTTTGATGACAGCAGACAAAAAAATAATACATTATTGGAAAACACATACGTAGAAATATCATAGAAACAGCTACTTACATCAACGGCTGTCAGAATTATGCACTATTTTTCGAGACAAAAAACATTTTTTCCATAATAGTAAATTTTCCTTTTTTATAGATCACTCCTAAAAAAAATCGCAACCCTCCTTTAAGAGTAAAAGTGAATACAGTAAAAAAGAAAAATGAATAATAGTGATTCTAACATATATAGTGAATTACCAGAAGGAATAAGAATTGAACAAATATGTTTCCAGATGCAACAAAAATGTAAGATTAATTGATGGCCAAATCAATGTAAATCCTTACAACAGGATCTGGATACTTTGAACACGTGGAATTTGAGTTGATTAATTTTCCATGTGAATAGAAATGGCAGAAAGTGGAAAGGACGCCACCAGAAAATAAACCTGAAAGGCAAAATGCAGAAAGTATAGATAGAGAAAGGACTATTGAGTTATATCCGTGTTTGCATTATTCACACAGTCAAAACTATGCAATGATTTTTCAAATATATGGAGAGCAAAATGTTCAAGTTGAACATAATTAATATATACCAAAATTGTAATATGCAGCGGAATGTCTGTTCAGGCACACCTTAGGAAATACACAAATAAGTTAAAAAAAAAAACGTTTAAAGAAGGATTATCTAATGGCATCAAATTTGAGCAGTATGAACTAAGAAGACCTAATTAAAACATTAAGTTTCCAAAGTTGATTGCTAAGAGTCGAGAGGAAACATGAGACCAATTTACAAGGTCTTGTCAAGATTGATAAAGAAGAATCCTTGTAGCTCCACAAGGATAACCGCTGCAAATTGTGCAAAAAGCGGAAAGCAAAATTATTCCTTTAAAATTAAAAAAAAAAATACCATATATGTATCTAAGGAACAGATTATTGAAGGGAAACGACGAGCAAGCTCGCTCCTGCAGTTTCAAGCACACTGTGACACACTTTCACTCGTGTGATGCTTTGGCACCACAGGTGCTTAAAGCTTGTCCCGTACTTTTCGTGGTAACAAGACGTGCCAAGCGATTCGGCAGTAATACGGCGTGACAACATTCAAAAGTCACACACAAACGTAAGAGACAGGTAACCACAGGCATGGACATGAGGTGACGTCAAGAGTTTTCTTTTCGAATGTTACAGTAAGTTGTTTGGGCTAGACTGCGGTATGATCAGGTGTTGTCTGATTAAACTGCTTTATACCCAGTTAATCAGTGGACAAGAGTAATATAAAAATTTAAGAAATAATAGGAATAACATGCAGAGTGAAAGTTTATATTGCTTGTCCACATTTGAGAAGAGTGGATAATACAGTGGTAGGCGTCATCTACACTGAATGCCGATCATAATTTTTTAGTTATCTGAGGAATGACTGAAGGAATCTAAGCTTCTGAAATGTACTTCCCCCCAGGCGTATTATGCTCACCTTAATTAGTGCATATGGTAAGCTGTCATCTTTTATAGTGTGTGAGCCTTTAGCGCCTGTGAGTGATCACTCAATCATTCCTTTGTGAAACGAGTAACAGGTAGGCTGACAGGCTGCGAACCCCGACAATAGAGTAATCACTGTTAGGAATGTTTTATCTTGCTACAAAGGCAGTGTGTAAATGTAACCATAGTGTTTCACAACTCCAAAAGCATACAGACAGTAACACAACAGTGTGAAAAACAATCAACTAGACATAAAATTGCCAATCATAGAACACAAAGAAGATTCATAGCAGACAGAGGGCTACACACAGGCACACACGCTTCTACTGTATGTAACTCAGATCCCAGACAGCACTCTTCTAACACACACACAAACACACACACCACTACACACACATGCCACACACACCACCCACTCACACACACACACACACACACCACACACACACACACACACACACATACTACAAGAAGGAAAGATAGGTCCCAAATCAGTTAAATAAGCTAGGGGAATAATGATACAAACCTTCTCTGAAAGTGAAGGTTATAGGGAGAGCAATACTGTGGAACACATTTCGCCCGAGATACACATCACCACAATACCCGTTTTCAGAAAACGCGAGGCGGTTAAATTTAAAGGATGTTTCATGTAGCTTCAACAAAGCAAGCATTTCAGGACCTTACACAAAACACGCTATTTATCCCAAAGCGAACTTGAGTATTCGGTGCTAGTACAAAACCCAGATCTTTAAAGCATGTAAAGCTGGGAAAGTGCAAAGGATTGCAATAAAAAGCTAGACCTATAAGTGTGGGGTATGAACTCGAAGGACAGGTTTGAAGAGTAAAACTTGAGAACTCAGAGAAACAAATGACCGAAAATATGATTTAGGACGTGTAATAAGAGGGAACTGATCAGTGTGCCAGGGAGAGTCAGTTTGAGAGCAATGTCAGTACACAAGGTCACAGCTGAAAGTTACAAGCACATATAAGCAACAGGATATCATGAACTTTTTCTTTAACCTTAGAGTGGTCAGTGAATAGAAAACGACTTAGACAGGAAAGTGGTAAAAAGAAAATCGAATTACGACCTTAAGGTATGATAAAGTTCACGTAGCCAGAGCGCGTTTAAAAAAAACCATTAGCGGTTTGCAGGGGGGTGGAGCCAGGAGAAAGATTAATCCCCTGAACCTAATTTAGGTAGGACATTAGGTGAGAAAAGCCCCCACACACAACACAACACCCCACACACGGCCCCCTCGGGACCCCCCAACTCAAAAAAACCCCCCAGAATACGGTTTGGGAGGGGAAAATTGAAGGTATGTACACAACGTGAGGTATAATGAATAAGGGGGACCAAACACAAACCTCACTCAAGGAAAAGGATTTGGTGTTTATTTAATCCCGATCACATCTCCTAAGGCGCACACCAAGCAAAAAAACTGCTGCAGCATATAAAGCGACTAGAGAATTAGAAACAGCATTCCTAGATTCATTTAAGGAGTCGTTCTTGACCCTCTATGCCGCATATATCAGGCCTATATTGGACTATGCAGCTTCAGTTTGGAACTCTCACCTTGACAAACACGTCAGGAAACTAGAGAAAATGGAAAGGTTCGCAACGAAACTAGTCCCGGAGTTAACGGGTGTGTCTTACGAGGAGAGGTTAAACCCACCACCGTGCACGATATTAATTATTATCATAGGGTATATGAGGGTAGGGTGGATTGCGTTCTATGGTGGATGTGAGCCATCAGGTTCAGACATTCCTTGTATTATAGTGTCAGCCGTTTAGCTGGCTGGATTGTGTTTATATATATTGTCATTGAAGTTTTTAATGCGTTTACAAATGTATAAATATAAGAGATTTGTCACTGTGTATCTAAGGTGAAAGTGGCACGTTTTCATGGGGGGGGGGGGGGGGAGTGTAAGCTTTACTGGGTAGGTTCTGTCTTTTTTTTTTTTTTTTATATGACCACCTTTTCATGTGAAGCACAGTACGTACAAGCGGTGTTTGAGTGCAGCAGCCAGTTCTGTCATTATATATGTGCTTCTTCAGTACTGTGTAGTCACAGTTGTTTATTGTTCACATGCCGTATCTTGTTACATATTGATTTTGTACCCATATATTTTTGTTTCCTGAGTTTTAAATAAAATATAAAAAAAAAATTCTTAGAGATACTGGATGTTCCTGTATTGTTATCTCTAGTAAGCTTTTCCCTAACTTAGATTCTTCACGGTATAAAATTATTAAATTAAATTAAATTTTTTAGCTTTCCTCACAAATTGGACAGAAAATATGAGAGTTTCTATGGTAATAATGCCGATTTACTCAGTCCCATTTGCTAGGGTTGCAGTGGATAGAGGTTGGTCCTCTCACTTCTGGTTCATAGGAGGTCATAAATACATCTTGACTATGACTGGCTATGCGTCTAGCTTCCCAGAAGCGGTACGTCAGTAGAAGTTGCAGAAAAGTTACTATTTTATTTTTTCACGGGTAGGTATACCCCGGGAAATTCTTTCTGATCAAGGAACACAATTTACTTCTGAATTAATGGATCAAGGGTTTATAAACTTGTGGGTGTTAAACCTCCGTTACATCCAAATTATAACGGAAGAGTAGGAATGACAACTTGCTATCCTATTTCAAGAAAACTTGTTTCCTTAAGCAACTGATTGGTAAAGTTATCTTACATGCGCTCTTTGTAATGAGTGAGATTCCAAGTGTTCACTTGGATATTCCCCTTTCGATTGCTTTTTTGGGAGACAAGCTCGTGAACCTCTATTTATTCTTGAATGAACTGTGGTCAAATATATTAAAACGAAGTCAAAGCACTTATCAGTTCTTTTTGATCTGAGAGAAAGATTAGAAGAAACCGCCTGATTTAGTTTTAAGAACTTGAAAATTCAATGGAAACATTCAAGACCTATGTTGACAAAAGAGTCAAGCGTATATAATTTAATATTGGCGATGAAGTTTTAGTTCTTTTACCAGGATTAAATCCAAAAATTGTTAATTTCCTGGAGCGGACCGAATAAAATAGTAAAGTTCTGTATTAAGGTTAGTAGAATTATATATTGGAATGTCAAGGGTATAAAGAACGAATGTAACATGTTCAATATTTTGGAAACTGTTCCTCCGTGAGAGGTTATTCTCGTTGAAACTCCTTCGATGAAGTTATTTTGTCTAGCCAGTATTGATTCTCGTGAATGTAAAGTTTGTATTATAGATCTATAGTCTCGCACAGAATCGAAGGAACTATAGATATCTTAACTGTTGATTCTCCAAACTAATAACTCAAACCATCAGGATCAAGATGTGTGGGAAACTATCTAGTTAAAAAAAAGTCTCAAGTAAATGCCTTAGCCAAATACATTTTCTGACATAGTCACAGAGATCCCAGGGACTTACCATACCGTTGTACACAAGATTCAATTGTCAGCTCATGAAACAGTAAGACGGAAATATTTATCTGTTACGGTTCACTTACGGAAAACATTTGATAACGAAGTTGACCCCCCCATAACCTCTATAAACTTAAATATCAGTGAAACTTATAAATCAGCTTTCTGTTCAGGCAGTTGTCATGGTTGTAAAGAAACCAGATCAATCTTACGACGGCTCAAGATTGTCGTTTATTAATGTGTATCACTAATGGGTCGTTGAGCCCATAGCCAGTAATGATCATGACTTGTTTGAATTCCATGACTAATTTTTCTCTGGAATTAGGGACATATCACAAGCGTTACATCAAGTGTCATTACCACCCAGACTCTAACTTACAATGCTGTCCCTACTCATAAAGGATAATACAACATGCACAATGTCTTTCGCTTGGTCATTCGCGTGTTGCCGTATATCGGCTTATGGAGAACAGTCCTTTCTGACCTCAAGAATGTTTCAGTGTTTTTCGATAATATTTTACATCATGACTTCATGTCTGGGAGGATCATCTTACTACACTGTCGCTGGTTTTATAAAAGACTAAGAGGCTCAATGCCTCTACAATCAATCCACAGAAGTGTTTTCTTGGCTATTTCAAGGTTACAATACCTCGGGTTATATTTATGACAGTAATTTATCACCTCTTCCTAACAAGACGAAAGCAGTTTAAAAAGCTCCTTCCAACTACCCCAAAACAAAATTGCTAAAAAGTTTCCTTGGGCAGTAAATTTCAAAAGAGAAATTTTTTTACACAAGTTAAAAGGTTGACTTCCTTCTCACAGAATTTAAAAAGTATAAAAGGGAAACCCCTTGTTTGTTCTGAAGAGGCGTAGAAAGCTTCGAACAAAGAAAGAATACTTTCCAATCCTCCCGTTCTAAATTACCAGTTATAAAAAAGTCTTTTTGTCTCCAAAAAAGGATGCCTTCCATTAGGATGGGCTGTTTTCCCCTACAGTTTAGATGAGATTCACTTCCCCTTTCTTCAACAGTAAAAGCTTCTGCGAGGGAAAAACTACTCCGTGGGGAAGGAAAGTTTCATTGGTATGGGGTGTAATGGGTTCAAATAAACTTATAGGGAAAACCCTTGGGCTTGAAAAAATCACAAGCCCTGTTTTCCCCCAAAAAACCCCTTCTCAGATTGGCTGAACCGAGGGTGTAAATAGTACTTTTTCCTCTTAACTTAAAAAAATGCCTCCGACTTTTAAATTTAGGAAAGGGGTTTTTGAGGAAAAAAAAAAATTTAAAAAAAAAGGGGGTATGGTTTTTCAACCCCAAAGGAAAACCCCTGGGGTTACCGCGCATCTTCCATTGTGGGGAGAGGTAAACTTTTGTTCCTAGGTTGAGTTGCTTTAATTTTATTCCGGTTTAAATTTAACTTTAAACCCGGTGTGGGTTTTAAGTTTGGAGAAAACTTTCACCTCCACTCTTCTCTTTGATCCCGGGTTTGGTGATCTACCAGGGTATTTCTGTTCATTGTTCTAAAATTACTGGTTACAAATAATGACATTGAAGTAGAAAACCA
>NC_069454.1:35119995-35136635 GCF_026875155.1 Cherax quadricarinatus | reverse complement strand
AATAGTATAGTGTAAGATAGTTAGGGTGATAGTATGTAGTAGTGGCAGTAGTAGTAGTAATAGTTGTAGTAGTAGTAATAGTAGTAGCAGTAGTAGTAGTAGTAGTATTAGTAGTAGTTGCAGGAGTGGTAGTAGAGGTAACTCTTATTTGCTGTATAATGGTAGAGTCAAATGACTAATATTTCAGACCTGACGAAGCTGCCTTCATTCTGTTTAATATTGTCTAAAATAACGTTTAAAGACGAAAATGACTTGAGTTATCTTTAACCACTGATGTAAAGTATTAGGACGAGTTTCCCTTAAAAATTAACTCCGCCATTATGTAGTAACCAAGAGTTACTTCTTCTTCTTCTTCTTCTTCTTCTTCTTCTTCTACTGCTACTACTACTACTACTACTGCTACTACTACTACTACTACTAGTACCATCACCACCACCACCACCAACAACAACAACAACAACATGTGTCCTTTTACTAAACCACTAAATCTATTTGGAATCTTTTTACTTGTTGAGATTCAAGAGGCTGAATGTTTGTTCGTATATGTAAGTGAAGGAGACAAATAAGTATGTGTTAATAACAGCCTTTAATAAACATTGAAACATGTTAAAGTTAAGAACATCAATTATTTCTAAACTGACTTGTTGTTATTTAAGTGTTTTGAAATGATTCAGAAAAGTGAATGTTGTAAAATTTACTGCAACATCAAGTCTCAGTAACGTTGCGATTCTTATTATAATATGAGAAAAAGGCAAATGCAAGAGTACATTTACAATAAACTTTCGGGAATAAACTTTTCATTTTACAATGGTTGTATCAGTCATTTTGAACTACTTGACAATGTGTGAAAATGTGTTCTATACTTACACTCATTTAGCAAAAAAATTGTCATATAATAAATGGAAAAAATGGATTTAAACTCCATCATTTGAGGTGGACGTTGAGAGGTGTGAAGCCCAAACACAGCATTACGTCAGAGAGGAACTTAACTTGACAAATGTAGCAACACCATGAAGCACCACAAGCAGATGTAATTACCGAGGAGGACACATATAAATCTGTGCCCAGTAAATACATCCGCCCGGGTAGACTAGAAATATAGTGCAGCCAGAAGAGAAGAACTCCTCTACCTAGACCACCATGGTGAAGCCATTTATTGTTTATTTCAGTCGTCTTTTTTAAAATGTCATAGATTTTTATTTCTTATTGAGCCTTTTCTAATTTCAGTCCATATAAAAGCGTGAATCTCTGTGTTTCTATTGTGTACTCGATATTTGTTATTTACTGGTGTTATTGTTTAAACATTGTGATCTTCGCATCAACGTATTATTAATATCTCTGATATAATGCATAACAGGTTTCGTTGCATTCTTAATATTACTGTAAAAAAAGGAGTGATTATTTGCTTTTCTCTAATTTTTAACCCTTATACTAAAAAAAAAAATGTTGACCCTCTGAGCTCTGGTGTTACTGTGTATAAGCGTAACGTTTATATCTCCTGGTATTACGCATATAACCCAGTGATCTTTGTATCTCTGATAGCTTAGCAAAAGTTTTTCTGATAGTCTAGGTAAATACAGTCTCTTCATCCATTCTATATCAATAGTTAATCCTATATTTAATTATAGAATTTATAAGTACAGTATTTTGGTAATCAGAAATTCAAATTCTTTACCACCATTATACTGAATCCACTTTTCCTCTAGCGACTTTTAAACATAGCTTTGTTACATCACTTAATCAAGGGAAGCAGCCTAGTCCTAAAACCACCTTCATTGACACTTTTAAAACTCTGTGACCCCTTTGGCTTCAATCTTACATAGGGATGCTCTAAGAATCCATACACAACTATGGGAAGGGTCGGAAATGTTATACCAGCATCCCAGTAACAAACGCAATTTGCCCCAAACGCTCTTGAACCTGTGTACTGACACACAGCAGCAACTCTAATAGATATAACATGGCTCTAACATCACTTACCGACAGTCTTAATTAAGAAGGCATAGTGATGTCTGCGTACATAGCCAATAGTGTGTGGTGTGTTGTGTGTGTGTGTGGTGAAGAGAGAGAAGAGAGAGAGAGGAGAGACAGGCAGAGACAGAAAGAGAGAGATTTTAGAGAGAGAGAGATGGGGGAGGATGGAGGGATGGGTAGGACTCTGTGGATAATTGTTCTCACCATAAACCCTCAGTAAATCACAACGGCCATTGCCTTGTCACATTACAACAGCAATAAAATAAATTTAATAATGACTTATTAACTCTCCTTCTAGCGTATAATTTTAGCACTGTAAATAATATATTATTTCACTATTTTAACGTAAACATGTTTTATGTAATTAAAATTACAACAGTACATAATTTTTTACATAAACGTTAATACACAATGAAAACTTAAGAACATGAAAAAATACGTTGTCTAGCCATTGTCCAACCAGAAGATGTTTTTTTTTCCATGGCACCATTACCCTGCCAGTAGGTGATTAATCAGGTTTCATGCAAGGTTCTACCGAAAACATGGTCCTAACATTCCACTAGAGACCCTGTGAAAGCATCGATGATAAGCTCATAATTATTTTTATGAAGAATTAAGCTTGGGTTTTCCCCAAATAACCACAGTCATATTCGTACAACCTGGACTGACTGACTTTGGTCCACCCGGTTTGTCCTTGGTCCGGGAATTTTCCAGTTGGTGAAAATACCCGGAAGTATTTCACCAGTTTGGTGAAAATACTTACATAAAAATACATGAAGCTAAGAAAGAACTGTAAATATATAAATATACGTTTCCTCTGGTTGACACGAGAATTAAAAATATACGCGCATTAGATAAATACGCCCAGTAGATAAACAGAGCGTTTCCTCTGAATCATTAACAGTTTAATATCAAAATTCGTAAATTTATAAAAGTCGTGGCAAGATGGTAATTAAAATATTTCTTATTAAATATTGTAGAAGATTCCTCGAATTGCAGATCATTAATAGGTAGAATTATTATAACCTTAAATTTTATATACATATGTACATATCAAACTAAATACAGAAGAGGAAACAAACAATGTGTTCAGTTCTGGAACTACAAATATGTAAATAACTCCAAACTTACTCATATCGATGCAATATGCACGTATGTAAATATACATATATAAAAATATAGAGACACTGAATTCAGAATAGTGAAATATGAATAGAAAGTAAAAGAAAATTTTTTAAATAGGTCTAATAAGAAAAAAACTCACACCTGACTGATAGTACCTTAGTCTCAAAAATGTGCGGATAAGTCATGCTTATCCACTTTTTAGGAGTTCAATTCAGCAATCACATATGTGCATTTTTGTGGGGGGGGGGGGGGGGGGGGGGGGGGGGGGGAGGGCGAACTGTTTTCTAGTGCCTGCAATTTTAGCAAAGCGTGACACAGACTACAGGTACCCGAGTTAATATCTCAGCACACCATGTCTCATCAAAAAAAATCCACATAACTGTGAAGTGACATTCCTAACTGTGAGAAAAGCAAGGTCAGCTCACTTGAAATGACGAAGTATTGACGCTCTAACTCTCAGTACCTCATTCATGATGACATCCGGGCCTCATCCACCTAGACACCCCGGCGAACATACTCAACACCCGCGTTTTCTGGCAGAAAAGATGGTCCAATTATGCGACAGGAAACAAAAGTCTAGTTTTGCTGGGCCTGGCCTGATAAAATACCCTAGTTACCTGAAGAAAGCTCTTAGTCTTGTCGTTCCCCAGGTCCAAATGAGTAAATTTTCATGTTTCGGCTAATCTAAGTCACGCCATTCTCTCGATGTCTCCATGATATGTAACTGACGAGTTAGCGTTTGTTAACTGATTTTTATTCGAATTTGAAAGCAGCTCTCTACACTAATAGTACATTAAATCAATCCTACCTATTTTAGGATCTAAAACTGTGTTAATATTATCAATGGTTAGTTTACTACTACCTGTTTGTAACTACGTAAACTTCCTAAGAAAGGTAAATAATTATTATTATGTAAACATTTGCTAACTGTGTGTTTAGGGCTCGTAAAGCTTATAAACTATGAAACGGTTTCGTGGAATATGTTTCCTAATATAGCAGCATAGAAAACAAAACAGCACTATCTTGTTTATGCCTTTCGAAAGTGACATGAACACTCCTATAAAGTAAAGACTGGTTTCATTGCTAGTTGTTGCTGTTGTAAATTTATTGAAAGAAAACACGAGAGTATAATACTATCACATTCACACAGAGAATTATAGCTTCCTGAAAAGGTAAACAAGTTGATTGAGCGTCCTGCACTTTCAGTTTATCAATTGCTAAGTTATTATGAGAGAAATACAAAAGTTGTGCAAGAAAGAAAATGGAAGGGCAGACTGCATTAAACCCTGACATTTATGAAAAGTTTTGATAGGGTTCCGATTGAAATAATTATTTGGAACTAAAAACTATTGATGGAGTTAAAGATAAATAATCAACAATGGATGATAGACTTTTTAGGAAGGGTGCTAGCGAAATCCATTTTTTGATAATTTTGGTCCAATTTCATGATTTTTTTTACAGTGATTTAAGCAGCATTTGAAACCAAAACATACGTAGTGACTTTTTCCCTAAAAGACAGAAAAAATAAATAGTGCCCTATTCTAAGGGCATAAAACTCTCCTATTTTCTACAATATTTCGGTAAAGAAGATAATATCCAGTTGGCATCCATGATGAAAGATAGAGGTCTAGATAATCTATGGTACTAACCCCGTTTGAGCAAAATGTCAATAGATTGTATAATAAAAAAATGTTGAATTTTATTATTTTTTAAGATTTTTTTTTTTTTTTGGCAGGGTAGAGAAAAAAAATCACTAAAAACAAAGCGTAAAAAAATATCGCAAATAATCGCCTTACATTCTAGTAGAACCATCATTTTTAACTCAATAATGTGTGCAAAAATCGTTACACTCCTATAAACCTATTCTCTAATAATGGTAAAATATTGTCAATATCTATTCCCTGAGTTATATATATATTATGTTTCTGTAAAAACTCTATCCGGTCATGGCGCGCCACATTTCAGTAAGTTGCTCACCTCAATACATGTTGACAGCCCCTCAGTGACTGATTTCTTATCTCTTCCTGAATTTGAAAATGGGAGTCCTCAGAGAAGTACTATGTAGTGTATTTAGAATGAAACAATCCTAAAATCGTAATTTTTTAGGGGATAAAAAACCCGTATTGCATCATTCTTTTTTGAAGACGCATAACAAAAAAAAAAATACATTTTTGGAAACACAAACTTAGAAATATCATAGAACAAGCTAATTACATCCAACGTGCTGTCAGAATTATGCACTATTTTTCGATAAGGAAAATTTTTTTTTTCCATAATTTTTTAAATTTCCCTTTTTTATCACTCCTAAAAAAATCGCACCCTCCTTTAAGAGGAAAAGCATACAGTGTATAAAAGGAAAAATGGACTAATATTATTCTACTATATATAAATGATTTACAGAAGGAATAAAGAAAATGAACAAATATGTTTCCAGAGGCTACAAAAATGTAGATTAATCGACGATTACAAATCAATGTAAATCCTTACAACAGGATCTGGATACTTGAACACGTGGAATTTGATGTTGATAAATCCATGTTAATAGAATGGGCAAAAGTGAAAGGACGCCACCAGAAAAATATAACCTGAAAGGCAAAATGCAGAAGTATGAAGAGAAAGGAATTTGGGAGTTATATCCGGTTGCATTATTCACACTGTTAAACTATGCAATGGTTTTCAAATATATGGAGAGGCAAAATGTTAAAGATGAACATAATATTTATATTAGACCAAAATTGTACTATTGCAGCGAATGTCTGATCAGCACACCTTAGGAAATACGACAAAATAAGTTAAAAAAAAAAAAAGTTTTAAGAAGGATTACATAATGGCTGTCAAATTTGAAGCGTACGAACTATGAAGAACGAATTAAAAACATTAATGTTTGTCCAATGTTTGATTGATAAGAGGTCGAGAGGAAAACATGATCCCAATTTACAAAGGTCCCTTGAAAGATTTGATAAAGAAAGATTTCCTTGTAGCTGCAACCAGGAAACCGCTGCAAATTGTGCAAAAAGGAAAGCAAAATTTTCCTGTGAAAATTAAAAAAAAAATACATATATGTATATAATGAACAGATTATTGAGAAACGACGAGCATAGCTCTGCTCCTGCAGTTTTCAAGCACACTGTGTCACACCTATATCGTGATGCTTTTGGCACCACAGCTTAAAGCGTGTCCGAACTTTTCGTGTCACTAGGACGGTGCTCGAGGTCGAACTCGGCCATAATAGCGCTAGACAACGTTTCAAATGTCATCACACAAACGTAAGACGAGGTAACCAAAGGCAGTGGAATGAGGTGACGTCAAGAGTTTCTTTTCGAGAATGTAGCAGTAGTTGTTGGGCGTAGACTGGCGAGTATTGGTTGTTGTCTGAGTAACTGCTTATACCAGTTTAATCATGTGGAACAAGAGTAATATCAAAATTTATGAAATAACCGGAATAACATACAGAGTGAAAGTTAATATTGCTTGTCAACAGTTTGAGAAAGAGGATAATACAGTGTAGGCGTTCAATCTACAATAGAAATGCCGATCATAATTTTTAGTTTCTGGAGAATGACTTAGGAAATCCAGCTTCTGAAATGTACTTCCCTCCAGACATAATGCTCACTTAATGTTGCAAATATTGTTAGCTGTCATCCTTTTTATAGTGGTGTGTGCTTTTAGCTACCTGTGAGTGATCACTCCTAATCAATCCTTGTACGGGTTAACAGGTTAGGCTGACTGACTGCGACCCGACAATAGAGAAACTTGTTAGGTGAATGTTTTTCTTGCTACAAAGGCAGTGTGTAAAGGTATCCATAGGTGTTTCACAAACTCCAAAAGCTATGAGACAGTACACAACAGTGGTAAAAACAATCATGAGACATAATGCATCATAGACCAAAGGAAGATTCATAAGCAAAGTAGGGCCTAAACACAGAGCACACACGCTTCTACTGTATGTACTCTAGATCCGCAGACTAGCACTCTCTACACACACACAACACACACACACACACACACACACAGCACAACACACACACACACACAACACACAACACACACAAACGCACACCACCAACACACAAGAAGGAAAGATAGGTCCCAATCAGTAAAAATCTAAGGGGAATAAATGATACAAACCTTCCTGAAGGAAGTTATGAGGGAGAGCTACTGTAGGTACGAGAATTTTCCGCACCAGATACACATCAACCCACAATAACCGTTGCAGGAAACGCGAGGCTGGTAATTTTAAAGGATGTTTTATGAGCTTTCAACCAAGCAAAGCATTTCGGAACTTACACTCCTATTTGCCAAAGCGAACTTGGGAGTATTCGGTGCTGTAACAAAAACCCAATCTGTAAAGCCTGTAAAGCTGGAAAAAGTGCAAAGGTTTGCAATAAAGCTATCCTCAGAAGTGTTGGGTATGACTACGAGGACAGGTTTGAAGGTAAAACTTGAGAACACTAGAGAACAAATGTGACAACATAATGATTTAGTAGGACGTTGTAGAAGAGGAACTGACAGTGTGGTCAGGGAGAGTCATTTGAGAGGCAGATGTCAGGTACACAAGGCACAGCCGAAAGTTACAAGCAACATATAAGCAACAGGGATAACAGGAAATTTTTCTTTAACCTTAGAGTGGTCAGGAAGTAGAACGACTTAACAGGAAAGGTGGGACAAAAAGAATATCGAATTACTACTTAAAGGTATGATAAGAGTTTCAACAAAAAACAAACCAATTAAAAAAGGGGGGGTAGCCAGGACGGGGGGTTTAACCCCCCATTAGGCGTTTTGCAGGGAGTGTGACAGAGAAGAAGATTAATCCCATGCAACCTAATTAGGTGAGACAATAGTGAGTAATCACACACACACACACACACAAAACACACACACACACAATCTCACACACACACACACCCAACACACACACACATTACACATCACACACAGCACGCTTCCCTGCGAGGACCCCCCCCCCCCACTCACAAACCCCGCCAAAATACAGAGTTGGAGAGGAAATTGAAGGTATGATACACCAACGCTGATGGTATAATGAGAATAAGGGACCAAAGGCTACAAACCTCACTCAAGGAAAAGGACTCTTGGTGTTTATTTGAATACCGATCAAGTCTCCTAAGGCGCACACCAACAAATAACTGCTGCAGCATATTGAGCGAACTAGAGACTTAAGAACACATTCCTAGATCTCAGTTTAAGGAGTCCGTTCCTGAACCCTCTATGCCGCATATATCAGGCCTATATTGGACTATGCAGCATCAGTTTGGAACTCTCACCTTGACAAACACGTCAGGAAACTAGAGAAAATGGAAAGGTTCGCAACGAACCTAGTCACGGAGTTAACGGTGTGCCTTACGAGGAGAGGTTAAAGAACTCGACCTGACGACACTGAGGAGCATGGAGGGACAGGAAGGACGTGATAACGAAGTATAAAATTTCTAAGAGGAATCGACAAGGTGGACAGACAGGGATGTTCCAGAGATAGGATACAGAACAAGAGGTCACAATTGGAAGTTGAAGGCTCAGATGATCACAGGAATGTAGGAATATTTCTTCAGCCATAGTGTTGCCCAAGGAAGAATAGCCTAGAAGTGAGGTAGTGGGAGAGGAACCATGCATAGCATTTAAGAAGAGATAGATAAAGCTCGTGGACAGGAAGTAGACATAGTAGCGATCATGAAGAGGCGAGCCAGGAACTATGAATCGATCCCTGCAACCACAATTAGTTGAGTACAGTTAGGCGAGTATAAACACACACACACACACACACACACACATACACACACACACACACACACACACACACACACACACACACACACACACACACACACACACAGTTTAAACACAAGAATTAGTGCAAAAGCGGAGGACCAGACACGGTAACAGAAAGGCACCACAATGATCAGGGAATACCTGTCAGGAAGACAACAGCGAGTCATGGTACGTGGCGACGTGTCAGAGTGGGCGCCTGCGACGAGTGGGGTTCCACGGGGGTCAGTCCTAGTACCGGTGCTGCTCCAGGTATTTGTGAATGGCCTACAACCTGTCCAGATCTCCTTTGGGAGTTCAACACCACCAAGTTGCAAAGTCCATGAAGATTGGGGAAAGGCAAAGGAGACCGCACACGGAGGTATAGTCTAGGGGGCCAGAGACTACAAACCTCACTCAAGGAAAAGGGTCTTTGGGTGAGTATAACACTGCTGAAGTATACAGGCGCCTAGCAAACCTAAAAACATTATTCCGACACTTAGTAAGGAATCGATCAGGGACCCCTGTACACCGTGTACGTTTAGGCCCATACTAGGTATGCAGCACCAGTTTGGAACCCACACCTTGCCAAGCATGTAAGAAACTAAAAAGGCAAGAGATTTGCAACATAGACTATCCCGGACTAAGGGATATATGCAGGAGAAAGTTAATAGAAATTAACCTGAAGAACCGCACTGGAAGACAGAGAGATAGAGATGATATGAATAACGACATATAAAATGCTGATAGGAATCGACAAAGTTGGACAGAGACAGAATGTTTTTCCAGTAATGGAACAACAGCTACAAGAGTCATAGTTGGAAATTGAAGACTCAATGAATCACAAGGGATAGTTAGAAGTATTTCTTTCAGTAAACAGAATGTCAGGAAGTGAATAATTGGGAGTGATGAAGTGAGCAGGATCCATACATAGCTTTAACAAGAGTATGATAAAGCTCATGAGAAGGAAAGTGTCCCTAAGTAGTGACCAGTGAAAAGGCGCGGCCAGGAGCTATAAATTCGACCTGTAATTACAACTGGGTGAAACAGCTAGGTGAGTACCTACAAACCACACACACACACACACACACGTGTGGTGTGTGTTGGTGTGTGTGTTGTGTAATATATATATATATATATATATATATATATATATAGCTATATTAGTATATATATAATATATATATATAACTATATATGATATTATATATATATATGTCGTTCCGAATATGTACAAACTGGTCATTTAGCAAGAACCTCAATTAAAATTAAGTCTTTTCTAAAATTTTCTCTATAAGTTTAAAGAATTAAGGTAGTTAGTTGGTAGACAGGAAACCACCCAGGGAAGTAACTACCGTCCTCCAGATGACTGTGAAACAGAAACCTGTAACTGTTTATCCATGATGTAGGATTGCTGTTTCTTTTTCTGTCTCATAAACACGCTAGATAAAAGGTATATTTGCTACTCCCTACTACACTTTGTCACACTTCACAGACACGCACATCTAACCTATATATACAAACATCCTTGGTTTTTCTCCTTTTTCCTAAATAGCTCTTGTTCCTCTTATTTCTTCTATGTCCCTGGTGAAGTGGAAAAGAATCTTTCCTCCGTAAAGCCATGCGGTCGTATGAGCGACTAAAAATGGCCGGAGCAATGGGCTAGTAACCCCTTCTCCTGTAGACATTTACTAACAAATAGAAGAAGAAAAAACTTTATAAAACTGGGATGCTTAAATGTGGCGTGGGATGTAGTGCGTGATGAACAAGAAACAGATGATTGCTGATGTTATGAATGAAAAGAGTTGGATGTCCTGGCCCTAAGCGAAACAAAGCTGAAGGGGTAGGTGAAGTATTCGGTGGGGGGAAATAAATCAAGTTGGCATCAGATGAAAGATAAGGTCTAGATAATCATGGTACTAACCCCGTTTGAGCAAAATTCAATAGTTTTGCTAATAAAAAATGTTGATTTTATTAATTTTAAGTTTTTTTTTTTTTTTTTGAGGGGGAGAGAAAAAAAATCACTAAAAACAAAGCGGTAAAAAAATATCGCAAATCCCCTTTTACATGCTAGTAGAACCATCATTACTCAATAATTGTGCAAAAATCGTTACACTCCTATAAACCATTTTTCTCTAATAATGGAAAATATTGTCAATATCTTATTCCTGAGTTATATCATAATTATGTTTTCTGTAAAAACTCTTACGGTCATGGCGCGCCACATTTCAGTAAGTTGCTCGCCTCAATACATGTTGACAGCCCTCAGGTGACTGAGTTCTTATCTCTTCCTGAATTTGAATGGAGTCCTCAAGAAAGTTACAATGTAGTGTATTTAGAATGAAACAACCCTAAAAATCGTAATTTTTTTAGGGGATAAAAAAACACGAATTGCCATCATGTCTTTTTGATGACAGCCATGAACAAAAAAAAATACATTTTGGAAACACATACTTAGAAATACATAGAAAAAGCTAAATTACATCAACGTGCTGTCAGAATTATGCACTATTTTTTCGATGGGAAAAACTTTTTTCCATAATTTTAAATTTTCCTTTTTAATCACTCCTAAAAAAAACGCACCCTCCTTTAAGAGGAAAATCATACAGTTATAAAAGGAAAAATGCTAATAGTGATTCTAATATATATAAAATGTTTTCCCAGAAGAAAAAAATGAACAAATATGTTTCCAGAGGCTACAAAAATGTAAGATTAATGATGACAAATCAATGTAAATCCTTACAACAGGATCTGGATACTTTGAACACGTGGAATTTGATGTTGATAAATTCCATTTTAATAGAAATGGCAGAAAGTGAAAGGACGCCACCGAAAATATACTGAAAGGAAAATGCAGAAAGTATGAGATAGGAGAAGGAAATTTGGGATTATTTCCGTTTGCATTATTCCACACTGTCAAACATGCATGGTTTTCAAATATATGGAGAGCAAAATGTTTAAAGTGAACATAATTTATATAGACCAAAATTGTAATATGCAGGAAAAGTCTGTAAACACACCTTAGGAAATTTCAAAAAAAAGTTAAAAAAAAATTTAAAGAAGGATTCATAATTGGGTGTCAAATTTGAGCAGTATGAACTATAAACGAATTAAAACATTTATGTCCAATGTTAGTGAAAGTCGAGAGAAACATGAACCAATTTCAAGGTCTTTTAAAATTTGATAAAGAAGATTTCTTGTAACTGCAACAAGGATAAACCGTGCAAATTGTTTCAAAAGCGAAAGCAAAATTTTCTTGTGAAATTAAAAAAAAAATACATATATGTAAAATAAGTACGATATGAAGGGAACGACGAGCATAGTCTGCTCTGCGGCAGCACGTGACACACTATATCGTGATGCTTTGGCACCACAAAACGCTTAAAGCGTTGTCCGAACTTTTCGTGTCACTAGGACGGTGCTAGAGCGATTCGGCAGAAATAGCGCGTGACAACGTTCAAAAGTCACCCACACAAACGTAAGACGAGGAAACCCAAAAGGGCCCAGTGGAATGAGGTGACGTCAAGAGTTTCTTTTCGAATGTAGCATAGTTGGTGTGGGCGTAGCCCTGGCGGATTGGGTGTTGTCTGGAGTAACTGCTTTATACCAGTTAATCATGTGGACAAGAGTAATATCAAAATTTATGAAATAATTGGAATAACATGCAGAGTGAAAGTTAATATTGCTTGTCAACAGTTTGAGAAGAGTGGATAATACAGTGTAGGCGTCATCTACAATGAATCCCATCATAATTTTTAGTCTGAGGAATGACTGTAGGGAAACTAAGCTTCTGAAATGTACTTCCCAGCGTATTATGCTCACTTAATGTAGTGCAATATGGTTAGCTGTCATCTTTTTATAGGGGTGTGGCCTTTAGCTGCCTGTGAGTGATCACTCTATCATTCTTTGTGAACGAGTAACAGGTTAGGCTGACTGCTGCGACCCCGAAAAATAGAGTAACTGTTAGGGGAATGTTTTTCTTGCTACAAAGGCAGTGTGTAAATGTATCCATAGGGGTTTCACAACTCCAAAAGCATACGAGACAGTACACAACAGTGTGTAAAAACAATCATAGACATAAATGCAATCATAGACACAAAGGAAATTCATAGCAGAAGTAGGGCTAAACACAGAGCACACACGCTTCTACTGTATTACTCAGATCCGCAGACAGCACTCTTCTACACACACACACACACACACACACACACACACACACACACACACACACACACACACACACACACACACACACAAAAACCACACACACACAAAATCACAAGAAGGAAAGTAGGTCCCAAATCAGTATAAAACTAGGGGGGAAAAAAATGATACAAACCTTCCTGAAAGTGAAGGTTATGAGGGAGAGCATACTGTAGGTACGAGCATTTCGCCCGAGATACACATCAACCCACAATAACCGTTGCAGGAAACGCGAGGCTGGTAAATTTAAAGGATGTGTTCAGGAGCTTCAACAAGCAAGCATTCAGGACCTTACACACGCTATTTTGCCAAAGCGAACTTGGAGTATTCGGTGCAAAGTACAAAACCCAGATCTGTTAAAGCATGTAAAGCTGGAAAAGTGTAAAGCTGGGAAAAGTGCTAGTCCCAGAAGTGTGGGGTATGAACTACGAGGACAGGTTTGAAGAGTAAAACTTGAGAACACTAGAGAACAAATGGACGAAAATATGATTTAGACGTGTAGAAGAGAGAACTGACAGTGTGGACAGGGAGAGTCAGTTTGAGAGGCAGATGTCAGGTACACAATGTCACAGCTGAAAGTTACAAGCACAAATAAGTAACAGGGAATCAGGAAATTTTCTTTAACCTTAGAGTGGCAGGAAGTAGAACGACTTAGACAGGAAAGTGGTTAAAAAGAAAATCGAATTACGACCTTAAAGGTATGATAAGAGTTCACGTAGCCAGGAGCGCGTTGAAAACCATTAGCGGTTTGCAGGGAGGTGGAGCCAGAGAAGAGATTAATCCCCATGCAACCTAATTTAGGTGAGGACAATTAGGTGAGTAAGCCCCACACACACACACAAACACACACAAACACACACACACACACACACACACACACACACCACACAACACACCACAACCACACACACACAACAACATACAACACGGCTCCCTGCGAGGACCTGCCCCCCAACTCACAAACCCCCAGAATACAGAGTTGGAGAGGAATTGAAAGGTATGATACACCAACGCTGATTGGTATAATGAATAAGGGGACCAAAGACTACAAACCTCACTCAAGGAAAAGGATCTGGTGTTTATTTAATACCGATCACTACTCCTAAGGCCACACCAAGCAAATAACTGCATGCAGCAATGAGCGATAGAGAACTTAAGAACAGCATTCCTAGATCTCAGTAAGGAGTCGTTCCTGACCCTCTATGGGCCCCATATTCAGGCTATATTGGACTATGCAGCTTCATTTGGAACTCTCACCTTGACAAACACGTCAGGAAACTAGAGAAAATGGAAAGGTTCGCAACGAAACTAGTCGCGGAGTTAACGGGTGTGTCTTACGAGGAGAGGTTAAGAGAACTCGACCTGACGACACTGGAGGACAGGAGGGACAGGGAAGGACGTGATAACAAAGTATAAAATTCTAAGAGGAATCGACAAGGTGGACAGACAGGATGTTTCCAGAGATAGGATACAGGAACAAGAGGTCACAATTGGAAGTTGAAGGCCAGATGAGTCACGGAATGTTTAGGAAAGTATTTCTTCAGCATAGTGTTGCCAGAAGTGGAATAGCCCTAGAAGGTGGAGGTAGTGGTGAGATGGAACCATGCATAGCTATAAGAAGAGATATGATAAAGCTCGTGGAGCAGGAAGTAGAACATAGTAGAGGATCAGTGAAGAGGCGAGGCCAGGAACTATGAAACGATCCCTGCAAACCACAATTAGTTGAGTACAGTTAGCGAGTATAAACACACACCACCACACACACACACACTAACACACACACACACACACACACACACACCACACGACACACACACACACACACACACACACACAGTTAAACACAAGAATTAGTGCAAAAGCAGGAGACCAGACACGGTAACAGGAAAGGCACCACAATGGATCAGGAATACCTGTCAGGAAGACAACACGAGTCATGGTACGGTGGCGACGTGTCAGAAAGTGGGCGGCTGCGACGAGTGGGGTTCCCACGGGGGTCAGTCCTAGTACCCGGCGCTGCTCCAGTATTTGTGAATATGGCCCTACCAACCTGTCCAGATACCCTTTGGAGATTCAAACACCACCAAGTGCAAGTCATGAAGATTGGGAAAGGCAAAGGGATACCGCACACGGAGTATAGTCTAGGGGCCAGACTACAAACCTCACTCAAGAAAAGGGACTTTGGGTGAGTATAAAAACACTGCTGAAGTATACAGGCGCCTATCAAAACCAAAGAACAGTATCCGACATCTTAATAGTAATCGTTCAGGACCCCAGTACACCGTGGTACGTTAGGCCCATACTAGAGTATGCAGCACCAGTTTGAACCCACACCTTGCCAAGCATGGTAAGGAAAACTAAAAAAGTGCGAGATTTGCAACAAGACTAGTCCCGGACTAAGGTATATAAGCGAAGGAGAAGTTAAGAAGAAATTAACCTAAGACACTGGAAGACAAGAGAGATAGAGATATATGATAACGACATATAAAATGCCGAGAGGAAATCGACAAAGTGGACATAGACAGAATGTTCCAGTAAAGAACATCAGCAAAAAGGATCCTAGTTGGAAATTGGAAGACGTCAGATGAATACAGGGATGTTAGGAAGTAATTCTTCCAGTCCACAGAATTTGTCAGGAAGTGGAATAATTTTGGACGTGATGAAGTGGAGGCAGATCCAAACATAGCTTTAACAAAGTATGATAAAGCGTCATTGGAGAAAAGAAGAGTGTCCTAGTAGTGACCAGTGGAAAAGGCGAGCCAGGAGCTATAAATCGACGACCCCCTGTAATTACAACTGGGTGATTACCAGCTAGGTGAGTAACATACAAACGCACCACATACACACACACACGTTGTGTGTGTGTGTTGGTGTGGTGTAGTGTATATATAAATATATATATATAAGATATATATATATATATATATATGATATCTATATATATATATATATATATATATATATATATATGTCGTTCCGAATATGTAAAACTGGTCAATTAGCAATAACTCAATTAAAATTAAGTCTTTTCTAAAATTTTCTCTTATAAGTTTAAAGATTTAAGGTAGTAGGTTGGTAACAAGCAACCACCCAGGGAAGTACCTAAACCGACCCTGCCAGATGACTGGTGAAACAGAAACCTTAAACTGTTTCCATGAAAGGTAGGTATTGCTGGATTCTTTTTCTGTCTCTATAAACACGCTAGATAACAGGGATATCTAGCAACTCCTACTTACACTTTGTCACACTTCACAACAACCACATGCATATATATATAACATACACTAGGTTTTTCTCCTTTTTTATCTAAAATACTCTTGTTTGCCTCTTTATTTCTCTATAGTCCATGGGAAAGTGGAAAAAATCTTTCCTCCGTAACCATGGCTGGTCGTATGAAGGCACATAAAATGCCGGGAGCAATGGGCTAGTAACCCCTTCCCACTGTAGACATTTTACTAAAAAGAGAAGACCAGAAAAACTTTATGAAAACTGGGATGGTCTTAAATGTGCGTGGATGTTAGTGCGATGACAAGAAAACAGTATTGTCTGATTTATGAATGAAAAGAAAGTTGGAGATGTCC
>NC_069454.1:35096253-35119495 GCF_026875155.1 Cherax quadricarinatus | reverse complement strand
CCCAAATAATTGGGGCTAACATACACGGTTTTACAGGGCCCTAAATGTTTCCCTTTTTAAAGATGTGGGAAATCTTTTCGGGTTTGCAGGCCCCCATAGCTGCGGGAGTTATTTGGTTGATGTGCGCTTCAGGAGATGTGCCTGGTGTTATACTCACCCCAAGATCTTTTTCCTTGAGTGAGGTTTGTAGTCTCTGACCACCTAGACTGTACTCCGTCTGCGGCCTTCTTTGCCCTCCCCAATCTTCATGATTTTGCACTTGGTGGGATTGAACTCCAGGAGCCAATTGCTGGACCAGGTCTGCAGCCTGTCCAGATCCCTTTGTAGTTCTCCCTGGTCTTCGATCGAGTGTATTCTTCTCATCAACTTCACGTCATCTGCAAACAGGGACACCTCAGAGTCTATTCCTTCCGTCATGTCGTTCACAAATACCAGAAACAGCACTGGTCCTAGGACTGACCCCTGCGGGACCCCGCTGGTCACAGGTGCCCACTCTGACACCTCGCCACGTACCATGACTCGCTGCTGTCTTCCTGACAAGTATTCCCTGATCCATTGTAGTGCCTTCCCTGTTATCCCTGCTTGGTCCTCCAGTTTTTGCACCAATCTCTTGTGTGGAACTGTGTCAAACGCCTTCTTGCAGTCCAAGAAAATGCAATCCACCCACCCCTCTCTCTCTTGTCTTACTGCTGTCACCATGTCATAGAACTCCAGTAGGTTTGTGACACAGGATTTCCCGTCCCTGAAACCATGTTGGCTGCTGTTGATGAGATCATTCCTTTCTAGGTATTTCCACCACTCTTCTCCTGATAATCTTCTCCATGATTTTGCATACTATACATGTCAGGGACACTGGTCTGTAGTTTAATGCTTCATGTCTGTCTCCTTTTTTAAAGATTGGGACTACATTTGCTGTCTTCCATGCCTCAGGCAATCTCCCTGTTTCGATAGATGTATTGAATATTGTTGTTAGGGGTACACATAGCGCCTCTGCTCCCTCTCTCAATACCCATGGGGAGATGTTATCTGGCCCCATTGCCTTTGAGGTATCTAGCTCACTCAGAAGCCTCTTCACTTCTTCCTTGGTTGTGTGCACTGTGTCCAGCACTTGGTGGTGTGCCCCACCTCTCCGTCTTTCTGGAGTCCCTTCTGTCTCCTCTGTGAACACTTCTTTGAATCTCTTGTTGAGTTTCTTCACATACTTCACGTCATTTCTTGTTGTCTCTCTCCTTCCTTCCTTAGCCTGATTACCTGGTCCTTGACTGTTGTTTTCCTCCTGATGTGGCTGTACAACAGTTTCGGGTCAGATTTGGATTTCGCTGCTATGTCATTTTCATATTGTCTTTGGGCCTCCCTTCTTATCTGTGCATATTCGTTTCTGGCTCTACGACTGTTCTCCTTATTCTCCTGGGTCCTTTGCCTTCTATATTTCTTCCATTCCCTAGCACACTTGGTTTTTGCCTCCCTGCACCTTTGGGTAAACCATGGGCTCATCCTGGCTTTTCATTAATCCTGTTACCCTTGGGTACAAACCTCTCCTCAGCCTCCTTGCATTTTGTTGCTACACATATGTGTGTACTCACCTATTTGTACTCACCTATTTGTGGTTGCAGGGTCGAGTCCTAGCTCTGCCCCGCCTCTTCATCGGTTGCTACTAGGGCCCTCTCTCCTCCCCGCTCCATGACTTTATCAACCTCGTCTTAAAAACGTGTATGGTTTCCTGCCTCCACTACGTCATTTTTCTAGGCTATTCCACTGCTTACAACTCTATGACTGAAGAAATACTTCCTACTATCTCTCTGACTCATTTGTGTCTTCAACTTCCAATTGTGGCCTCTTGTTTCTGTGTCCCCTCCCTGGAACATCCTGTCTTTGTCCACCTTGTCTATTCCACGCAGTATTTATATTGGTTTTTGTATGAAAACACACTCACTTATTTATATACTTGATATTTTCACTAATTTTACTTCTAATAAATATTTTTAAATAATATTTTTAAGTTTTGTTATTTATATTGATGAATAGGTAATCTTAATTTACTTGGCAAATTATGTTTATATATTATTTTTAAAAGTTTTCAAATATAATTTAGATTTCATAATTATCTATATTCTTCTGTTAACGATATTTTTTCTATCAGTTACATTCTATAAGTTTATAAGTGTTGATAAATTGTAGGGGAGCAAAAAACAACCTGCTTTGGGAGATATAAACGCCATTGTAAAGAGACTGTTGTTTGAAGGTGCAGTGGGGAAGAATTGAAGTTCTTGTAGTAAACAACATGGTGAATCTTGAGCTGACGTCAACATACACAAGCACGTCAACAATACACAAGCACGTCCACAATACAACACGCACGTCAAACACTACAACAAGCACGTCAACAATACAACCAAGCAACGTCAACAATACAACAAGCACGTCAACAATACAAAAAGCACACGTCAACAATACAACAAGCACGTTAACAATACAACAAGCACGTCACAGATGACAAACAAGCACGTCAACAATAACAACAAGCAATCGTCAACAATACAACAAGCACGTCAAAATACAACTAGCACGTCAACAATACAACAAGCACGATAACATACAACAAGCACGTTAACAATACAACGAAAGCCACGTCAACAATACAACAAGCTCGTCAACAATACAACAAGCACGTCAACTATAGGAACGAAATGTATTACCGTAAAAACGGAACAGCAGCACACAAGAATACAATAAGTAACAATATCATAAAGAAAGAAAATATAGTAACATGCAAGAACAGGGTAGTAATAGAGAAGAAAATTAGATTAACGCACACAAAGTCACACTCATAGCATAGCAGTAACAATCAAGAGGACAATAATATATCAACACACAAAAAATGCAGTTACACATAAAAACAGTACAGTAACACACATGAAACATAAGGAACTTACAATAACGAGCAACGAACAGTTTCAGCATAATCCAGTTACCGGCACAATAAACATACAAGATAATACAGTAATATACGAGGCCAAATGGAGCAACATTATAATACATAATAAGAGAATCAGAACAATAACAGAAGAGTTCTAGCAGCCAGGTTGTGGCATCAACAATGCAAATACTTTTGTCAAGACGTCCAGTCTCTCCCAAAATCGTCCTTAATTTCTTCGCAAATTCTTTTTTTTTTTGTCTGTTTGTCACTGAAATTTTTTTATTTCGAGAATAGTGAAAAAAGACGTGATGGACAACGAGACCTTGAAGAAACAACTTGAAGAAAACAGACTGAAGATAACAGACTGAAGATAAATTTAAACTACAAAGTGAGACTCTTAATTATTTCTGGTTACTTCTTACCTTTTCCATAAGATAATTCATAAGTGTATTCTTGCTGTATCTAAAATAAGTTTTTGTCAATTGTCACTTTCATTATAAATTCCCATTATATAATTAAGGATATCTATAAATAACAAAAGGCACAATACAGTGACTGGAAACGATACCCAAATAAATCCCGACATAGAAGAGAGTGACTTACCAAGATCTTTCGGTCCCACTTGGAGCATATACAAAAGTCACCTTGACTTTGTAAAATGGTCCAAGCTAGACCGAAGCGTCGTCGTAGCTCCTCTCTTCTATGTGGCGGGTTATTTATGTACGGATATCTGAATACACTATAATAAATACTCATATATACTATACTATACTAAAGCTTAGGCCTGCTACAATAAATGCTATTCGAGCACTCTCATCACATTTTTTTTTTTCCAGAATTTTTATTACTGTATAATACCTTAACAATTTCCGATCTGCCCACATTGCCTGTGTAATATAATTTAGTTCTAACATCCGTGTGAGACAGGGAGATATGTGCAAAGAAATGTTAGCACTTGAGTGCCATAAGAGTTAGAATATAAGATAATGAACGTAAACGTGGCAATTAAGAGTTACAGGTATCGTAGAGTGTGACGAAAGTATATATGTATCTTGAAGTTTGTGTGTGTGAAGTGTGTGTGTGTGTGTGTGTGTTTTGTGTGTGTGTGTGTGCGTGTGTGTGTGTTTGTGTGTGTGATGTGTATGAGTATGTGTTGGGTGTGTGTGATGTGTGTGTGGTGTGTGTGTGGTAAGACTTCATGAAAAGCACATAAATATGCTTATAGTTTTTGGACATATGGACGAATTACATACACTTATACAGCTAAGAAAGTAAAAAACAAAAAAATTAACATAAAATACAATATAAACAAAATAATGTCCGAGATTTTATCCAGTAACCTCAGCATGGTGGACCGAGTTGAGAGGCACTCGTCTCGTCTAGCTAGTCACTGTTTCCAGGCTGTCTTGGTGGATGTTATACAGGACGCAGTTTTCGTGTGTCCCTCCTGTAATCCACCCACTGGACATCTGAGCAGTAGACCAGAGTAACAAGGACCAAGTTACCATCCAACAAGGTCACTGGGAAGGGCCAACACCTAGACATGAACCAGGTGGAAGTGAGGAAGTAGTTCACTGAGGTCCCGCAGATGGACTTCTGGGAGACAGATGGAACTAGGGGAAACAAACAAAACACACACACACACATCACACACACACACACACACAACAACCCCAGTGCATCACCGTCACCACCACCCTTCACCCTAAGCACTATCCATTCACCCTCAAACCACCAGTCCATATACCTTCACTAGTCCATAACAAACCTTCACACACCCGACCAATCACCCTCACCTCTAGTCCATCACCTCGCAAGGGAAGTAGAAGGGAGTTCATCTGAGGGGACACAGAGTGGACTTCGGAAACACAGTCCTCACCTCCCACCAGACCGTCAGTCCAGCACCCTCACCACCAACACAACACCCCCACCACCAGTCCATCACCAGCAAGGGGAATGAGAATGGAGTTCATATCTAGGTGACAACAGAGGACATCTGGAAACACATCCCTTCATCCTCCCCTCCATTCCTCACACCCTCCACCATCCATCGCCCTCACCACCAGTCCCATCACCTCCACCACCAGTCATCACCATCACCACCATCCATCAACCCTCACCACCAGTCCAATCACCCTCACACCACCATCCATTCACCCTCACCACCAGCCCATCATCCTCCCCATTAGTCCAGTCACCCTCCACCAACCAGACATCACCATCACCACCAGTCCACCAGCAAGGGAAGTGTGAAGGAGTTTCATCGAGGGGACACAGATGGACTTCTAGAAACACAGTCCTTCACCCTTCCCCACCAGACCATCACCCTCACCGTCCAGTCCATCACCCTCACCACCAGACATCACCCCACCATCATTCATCATCCCTCACCAACAGTCCACCACCCTCACCACCAGAGCATCACCCTCACTCACCATAAATCACCCCGCACAACCAGATCATCACCATCACCACCAATCCATCACCAGCAAGGGAAGTGTGAAAGGGGTTCAAATGAGGGACACAGATGGACTTTTCTGAAACACTGTCCCTCACCCTCAACCACCAGTCCACACCCTCACCACAGTCCACTAACGTCACCACCATTCCCACCACTCTCGAACCACCAAGTCCACTCACATCTCACACCAGTCCATCACCCTCACCACACAGTTCCATCATCACACCCTCACACCACCGTCCTTTCCATCATACCACTCACATTCACCCTCACCCCCATTCCATCACCCTTAACCAACCATTTCCTTCGCCATCTACCACCAGTTACACCAGCAATGGGGAAGTGTGGAGGGAGTTCATCTAGAAAGAAAAAGGTACACAGATGGACCTGTCTGGAACCCATAGTCCTTCACCCTCCCTACTAGTCCTCACCCTCCACTACCAATCCATCACCCTCACCACCAGCACCATCACCCTCACCACTAGTCCGTCACCGTCACCGTCAACCGCCAGTCCATCACCCTCCCACTAGTATCTCACCCATCCCACCAGTCCATCACCCTCACTACCAGTCCCTCACCCCCAGTCTCCATCCCCCTGCCACCACCAGTCCATCACCCTCACCACCAGCCCATCCCCCTCACCACTTAGTATAGCATCACCCTTCCCACCATTCCCATCACCCTCACTACACGGGCATCCATCACCCTCCACCACCATCCCATCACCCTCACCACCAACATCACCCTCACCACCAGCGCCATCACCATCACCACCAGTCCTTCACCCTCACGCACCAATCCTCACCCTCCCCACCAGTTTCATCACCCTCACCACCAGTCGAACACCCTCACCACTCAGTCCTCACCTCCGTCCCCATTCATCATCAACCCTCACCAATAGTCCATACACCCTCAACCATCCAGTCCAGCACCCTCACAACCAGTCCATCACCCTCACCACCAGTCCCATCACCCTCACCACCATCATCCCCTCACCACCATCCCTCAATCCTCCTCCATTATCCATCACCCTCACCACCATCCATCACCTTCACCCCAAGTCCATCATCCCACCACCATCTATCACTCTCACCACCATCCATCCCCGCACCACCAGTCCCATCACCTCACCACCAGACTCAACACCCACATTGCCATCCCATCACTCTCACCACCTCCTTCAACCCTCGCAGCCACCAGTCCATCACCACTCACCAACCGACTCATCACCCTCATCGCCATCCGTCACTCTCACCACCAGTCCATCACTCTCACCACCAAGTCCAACACCCGTACACCAGGTCCATCACTCTCACCACCAGTCCACAACCCCTTACCACCAGTCCATTTCCAACACTCTCACCACCAGTCCACCACCCTTACCACTAGTCCATCACTCTCACCACACAGTCCACCACCCTTTCAACCAGTCCAAACACTCTCCCACCAGTCCACCACCCGTTCCTCCCATCCATCACTCTCACCACCAGTCCACCACCCCTTACAACCAGTCCATCACTCTCACCACCAGTCACCACCCTGTGTCCACCATCACCCACACCGCTCACACACCAGTCATCACTCTCACCACCAGTCCACCACCTGCCTTTCCACAGTCCATCACTCTCAACCACCACTCCCACCCTCACCACCATCCATCACTCTCAACCACCAGTCCACCACCCTTACCACCAGTCCCATCACTCACACACCAGTCCACCACCCGTTCCACCAGTTCACCACCCCACCACCAGACCCTCACTTCACTACCAGTCCGTTTACTCACCGTCCAGTCCATCACCCTCAGCGCAAGTTCGCCACCATACTATCATCATCACCAATCACCAACCCTTTTACAACCAGTCCGCCACCATCATCACCCTCCACCAACGCCTACAACCAGTCCGCCACCATCATCACCATCACCACGCCTTACAACCAGTCGCCACCATCATCACCATCACCAATACGCCTTACAACCAGTCCCGCCACCATCATCACATCACCAAACGCCTTACAACCAGTCGCCACCATCATCACCATCACCAACGGCCTTACAACCAGTCCCGCCACCTCATCACCATCACCGCCAGGGAAGCCTATTGTGTTGGCACAAGAATCTGGAGAAAGAATATGAACAAAAAATGGGGAAGTTACTTTAAAAGGAATTCAAATCAGATATGAGCTTGCTTCACAAGTCACGTTTAGGGAGTGAGGAAGTCTCAGGACAAATAAAGCAAGTAACGCACTAAGTAAAAAGACAGGAAAGGCAAAGATAAATTTACTTCGCAATCGTCATATATTTTCAATCAAGATCCGCCACTCTCTCTCTGATGCAGAGGTTGAGTTTTTTTCCCATGTGTTTTTTGGCCCCATGGTACACTGTTGCTTTTTCAGTGTCTTCCTCCGCATTCTATTTGTCTTTCCTTTTCACCAACGAGAATTATATTTCATTGTCTCATTGCAAATCGATAATCATGTTGGGGTTCGTGTGGTAGCCGGTAGAAGTATCATGTGGCTTTTTGTGTGTAGATGGCGTGGTAGATGTGTGCGGTGTTTACGTGGAATGGCATATGTTGCTTGTGTATTTATAGAATGATGTAATTGCTTGATGTATACGTGGAAATGATTATTGCTTGTGTGTATCGGTGGAATGATGTAGATGCTTGTGTGCTTACTTGAATGATGTATGTGCTTGTGTATTTATTGAATGATGTAAGTGCTTGTTGTATACGTGGAATGATTATGTGCTTGTGTGAATACGTGGAATGATGTATTGCTTGTGTTGTTTTACTTGGAATGATGTATGTGCTTGTGGGCATGACCTGAATGATGTATGTGCTAGTGTGATTAGGTGGAATGAAGTATGTGCGTGTGTGTGTAACGCTGGACATGGTGTATGTGCTTGCGTATGTCTTTGCAGGGTCACATTGTGGTGGAATTTGCATTTTGCAGGACAGAGGTCATTTTTCTCGATAAAATTAATTTTAATGTGGATTCTGAGATAATGTGCTTCTGTGTACACACCTAATTGTGGTGCAGGGGTCTAGACGCAGCTCCTGGCCCGCCTCAATTATTCGCTGATCGCTACGGATCCTCTCTCTCTCTGCATCCTTAGCTTTGTCATACCTCTTCATAAAACAATGTAATGGTTCCTTGCCTCCACTACTTCACTTGCTACTATTGCACTTAATTGCTGACAACTCTATTGACTGAAGAAATACTTCCTAACGTCCCGTGACACCGTCTGAGTCTTCACGCTTCACGTTGTGACCCCGTGTCCCTGTGTTCCCTCTCAGGAACATCCAATCTCTGTCCACCTGTTCTATTCCCCGCAGTATCTTGTATGTCATATCACGTCTCCCCATGACCCTTCTGTCCTCCAGTGTCGTCGAGTCCGATTTCCCTTAATAAACCTTTCCTCGTACGACATTACCCTTGAGCATGGACGGGTGTTGGGGGGGGGGGGGGGTGGGGTTGGGGGGGTATGTGGTATGGTGGTGGGGAGGGTGGTATGGTGTGATGTGGTGGTGGTGGGGGGGGTGGGGGGGTGTTGGTGGTGGTTGGGTGGTGGGGTGGTGGGGTTGTGGTGGTGATGGGGGGGGGGGGAGGGGGGTGGGGGGTGGTGGTGGGTGGTGGTGGGTGGGGGGGGTGGGGGTGGGGGGTGGGGGTGTAGGGGGGTTGGTGTGGGGGGGTTGGTGGGGGGGGGGGTGGGTGGTGGGGGGGGGGTGGTTGGGGGGGGGGTGTGGTGGGGAGTTGGGGGGTGGTATGGGGTGGGGGTAGGTGGGTGGGTGGGGGTTGGGTGTGGTGGAGGGGGTTGGTGTGGTGGGGGGGGGGTGGTGGGGGGGGTGGGTTTGTGGGTGGGGGGGGGGGGGGTGGGGGGGGGTGATTGGGGGTGGGGGGTGGGGGGGGTGGTGGGGGTGGGGTGGTGGGGGTGGGTGGGTGGTGGGGGGGTGGGCGGGGGGGGGGTGGGGAGGTGTGTGTTGGTGGGTGGGTGGGGGGGGGGGGGTGGTATTGGTTGGTGGGGTGGGGGGTGGTGGTGATGGGGTGGGTGTGTTGGTGGTTGATGGGGGGGGGGGATTTGGGGGTGGGGGGTTGGTTGGGGTGTGGGTGGGGGGGGATTGGGAGTTTAGGGGGGGGGTGGGGGGGTGGTGATGGTGTGGGGTGGGGGTGGTGGTGGTGGTGTGGGGGTGGTTGGGGGGGATTGGGGGTGGTGGTGTGGTGGTGTGAGGGGGGGGGTGGGGGGGGGGGGGGGTTGGGGTGTGGTTGGGTGTGTGGGGGGTGTGGGTGATGGTGTGGTGTGGTGGTGGTGGGTGGGTTGTGTGGTGGTGGGGTGGGTGGGGAGGGTGGTGTGGTTGTGGTGGTGAGTTGGTGGGGTTGGTGTGGTGGATTGGTGGGTGGTGGGGGGTGGGCGGTGTTGGTGGGGTGGGGTTGTGGGGGGGTGGGGGTGGGGGGTGATTGTTGTGGGGGGATGGTGGGGTGTGTGGTGTGGTGGGGTGGTGTTGGTGGGGGGTGGGGGTGGTGGTGTGGGTGCTGGTGTGTGGGTGGTGTGTGTGTTGGTGGGGTGGTGGGTGGTGTGGTGGTGGTGGTGGTGGTGTGATGGTGGTGGTGGTGGTTGGTGGTGGTGTGGATGGTGGTTGGTGGGTGGTATGTGTGTGGTGTGGTGGGGTGGTGGTGGTGGTGGTGGTGATGGTGGGGTGGTGGTGTGGTGCTGGTGGTGCGGGTGGTGCTGGTGTGGTGGTGGTGGTGGGTGGTGGAGGTAGAAGGTGTGGTGAAATGGTGTTGGTGGTGGTAGAGGTGTAGGTGTGGTGGTGGTTGTGGTGAAGGAGTGATGGTGGTGGAGGTGGTGGTGTGTGGTGTGTGGGGAAAGTTAGTATATAGATAGTGAGTAGTCGCATAGAAGAAGAAAACGAAAAGAAGTAACTCTGGATACTACATAATGGCCGGAGTTATTTTTTAGGCAAACTCGTCCTAATACTTACATCAGTGGTTAAAGATATCTCCAGTCATTTTCGTCTTTAAACGTTATTTTAGACACTATTAAACAGAATACAGGCACTCGTCCGTCTGAAATATTATACCGAGATCTCATTAGAACATTTGATCCTTCCATTAATAACAGCAATTAAGAGATACCTCTACTACCCACTCTGTCAACTACTACTACTAACTACTACTACTAACTACTGCTACTACATACTACTACTACTACTATACAACTAACTACTGCCACTACTACTACTTACTACTACAAATACTACTACAGACTACTTCACCACTCTACTACTAGTATAATGCTACTACTACTATTACTACTACTACTACTATTACTACTACTCCTGACTACTACTACTACTACTACTTATACTACTACTACTACTACTAATGTACTACTACTACACTATTTACAGTAACTACTACTAGACTACTACTACTTGATCTACTAGCACTACTACTACTACTACAATACTACTACTGATTAACTAGTACTACTACTATCTAGCACTCATACGAATACTACTACTAGTACACTAAATACAATTAACTAGAACTACTACTAGTACTACTACTAGTGCTAAATACTAACTACTGACGACAACTACTACTACTACTACCACTGCTATACCACTCTACCTACCAACGCACAATGTTTTCTTACATATACTGTATATAGCCTATATGTACTATTATTGTTTACAGGTTTAACAAAGCAATAATACGTTCCGTTAGTTACACATGTTCTCTGCTTGCACATGTGTCCTTTTTACCTAACATAATTCACGAATTCCGACCACATTATGACAGAATTAATGATACTTTGTCCTCCCTTCTGCACAAGAAATTGAACAAAAAATCCCAACATGGATAAACTTGACTCAGAAACCATAAAAGGTACTGAGAATCTGATCTCCAGATTATATAAATATATTGTTTACTCTCACTGTATTAACTTAGTTGTTAAGATAAATAACTTCACTTTTATACTGTACATTTTCAACCTTATAAAGTATAATGTGCATTATACAGTGAACTTTTATTATAAATCAGTGTAAAATTAGAACAAATGATTGATCTGTAAACAAGAGTTCTTGATGGTCCGTGTGGCTACGTACTGAACCTTGATGGTCCGTGTGGCCACGTACTGAACCTTGATGGTCCGTGTGGCCACGTACTGAACCTTGATGGTCCGTGTGGCTACGTACTGAACCTTGATAGACCGTGTGGCTACGTACTGACCTTGATAGCTTAACCGTAGGCTACGTACTGAACCCTTGATAGTCCGTGTGGTCTACGTACTGAACCATTGATAGGAAACCGTGTGGCTACGTACTGAACCTTGATAGTCCGTGTGGCTACGTACTGAACCTTGATGGTCCGTGTGGCTACGTACTGAACCTTGATAGTCCGTGTGGCTACGTACTGAACCTTGATGGACCTCTGTGGCTACGATACTGAACCTTGAATAGATCCCTGTGCTACGTACTGAACTTGATGGTCCGTGTGGCCTACGTACTGATCCTTGTATAGTCCGTGTGGCTATGTATCTGAAGCTTGATGTCCGTGTGCTAACGTACTGAACCTTGATAGTCCGTGTGCTACGTACTGGAACCCGTTGATAGTCCGTGTGGCTACGTACTGAACCTTGATATTCCGTGTGGCTACGTACCTGAACCATGATGGTCCCGTGTGCTAAGTCTGAACCTTGATAGTCCGTCGGCTACGTAACTGAACCTTGATAGTCCGTGTAGCTGCGTACGTGAACCTTGATAGTCCGTGTGGCACGTAACTGAACCTTGGATGGGCCGTAGTGGCTACGTACTGAACTTGATAGTCCTGTGTGGCTACGTACGAACCTTGATAGATTTCGTTGGCTATGTACTGAACCTTGAATGGTCGTGTGGCTACGTGGCTAACCTTGATATCCGTGTGGCTACGTACTGAACATTGATAGTCCATGTGGCTACGTACTGAAACCTTGATAGACCGTAGTGGCTACGTACTGACACTGATAGTCCGTTGCTACGTACTGACCTTGAGGTCCGTGTGTCACGTGCTGAATCCTTGATAGTCCGTGTGGCTACGTACTGAACCTTGATAGTCCGGTGGCTACGTACTGAACCCTGAAGAGTCACTGTGGCTACGTAACTGAACCTTGATGGTCCGTGTCGCTACGTGCAGAACCATTTGCTAGTCCGTGTGGCTACGTACTTGAACTTGATAGTCCGTGTGGCTACGACTGAACCTGCTAGTTCCGTGTGGCTACGTACTGGCCTGATGGTCCGTTGGCTACGTACTGAAACCTTTAAAGATGTCCGAGTGGCGACGTGCTGAACCCTTGATGGTACGTGTGGAAACAACGGAACCTTGATGTCCGTGTGGCTACGTGCTGAACCATGATATTCCGTGTGGCTACGTACGTGAACCTTAAGTCCGTGTGGCTACGTACTGAACCTTGATAGTCCGTGTGCTTACGTACTGACCTAGATGGTCCGTGTGGCTACGTAAACTGAACCTTGAAGGTCATTGTGGCTGACGGTGCTGAACCTTGATGGTCCGTGGGCTTACGTGCTGAAACTTGTTGGCCGTGTGGCTACGTACTGAACCAGGATGGTCCGTGTGCTACGTATTGAACCTGATGGTCTGTGTTGGCTACGTGCTTAACCATTGATGGACCGGTGTCTACGTACTGAACCTTGATTGTACGTGTGGCTAGGTGCGAACCTTATGGTCCCGTTGGCACGTACTGACCTTGACGGTCCGTGGGCTACGCGTTGAACCTTGAATGGTCTGTGGCTACGTACTGAACCTTGATGGCCGTATGGCTACGTACTGAACCTGATGAGCCGTGTGCTACTTGCAGAACCATAGAGGTCCGTGTGCTACGTACTGAACCCTTGATGGTCCGTTGACTACGTACTGAACCTTGATGGTCCGTGTGGCTACGTACTGAACCTTGATGGTCCGTGTGGCTAACGTACTGAACCTTGATGATCCGGTGTGGCTATCGTACTGAACCTTGATGTCCGTGTGGCGTACGTACTGAACCTTGATGTGGTCCGTGTGGGCTACGTGCTGAACCTTGCAGGTCCATGTGGCTACGTGCAGAACCTTGAGTCCGTGTGGCTATTGCTGAACCTTGATGTCCTGTTTGGCTACGTGCTGATACGTGATGGTCCGTGTGGCTACGTACAGAAACTGATGATCCGTTGTGGCTACGTACTGACCTTGATGGTCCGTGTGGCTACTACTGAGACCCTTGATGGACCGTGTTGCAACGTACGTGAACCTTGATGGATCCCGTGTGGCTACGTACTGACCCTTGATTGGTCCGTTGTGGCTACGTGCAGAACCTTGATGGTCCCGTGTGGCTACGTCTGAACCTTGATGATCCGTGTGGCTACGTACTGAACCTTGATGGTCCGTGTGGCTACGTACTGAACCTTGATGGTCCGTGTTGCTACGTACTGAACCTTGATGATCCAGTGTGGCTACGTTACTGACCCTTGATGGTCCCGTGTGCTTACGTGCAGAACCTTGAGTCCGTGGTGGCTACGTACTGAGCAACAGTTACAAAGATCACGCTGTGAAGATTCAGTAACAACAGAGATACAAAGATTACGTTGTAGATACAGTAACAACAGAGATACAAAGATCACGCTGTAGAGATTCAGTAAACTACAGAGAATACAAAGATCACGCACGGCTGTGAAACAGTAACAACAGAGATACAAAGATCGACGCTGTGAGATACAGTAACAACAAGAGATACAAAGATCACTGCTGTGAGATACAGTACAACAAGAATACAAAGATCACGCTGTGAGATTCATAACAACAAGATACAAAGATCACGCTGTGAGAAACAGTAACAACAGAGATACAAAGATCACGCTGTGAGATACAGTAACAACAGAGATACAAAGATCACGCTGTGAGATACAGTAACAACCGAGATACAAAGATCACGCTGTGAGATACAGTAACAACAGAGATACTAAGATCACGCGTGAGAGATACAGTAACAACAAGATTCAAAGAACCCGCTGTGCGATACAGTACAACAAGATACAAAGATCACGCTGTGAGATACAGTAACAATCAGAGATAAAAAGATCACGCTGTGAGATACATCACAACAGAGATACTAAAGATCACGCTGTGAATACATAACAAACAGAGATACACAGATCACGCTGTGAGATACAGTAAAACAGAGATACAAAGTTCACGCTGTGAGATACAGTCACAAACAGAGATCCCAAAGACACGTCTTGTGAGATACAGTAACAACAGAGATACAAAGAATCACCTGTGAGATACAGTAACAACAGAGATACAAAGATCACGCTGGGAGATACAGTAACAACAGAGATACAAAGATCACGCTGGGAGATACAGTAACAACAGAGATACAAAATCACGCTGTGAGATACAGTAACAACAGAGATACAAAGATCAACGTCTGTAGGATAACGTAACAACAGAGATACAAAGATCACGCTGTAGATACAGTAACAAACAGAGATACAAAGATAGCACTGCTGTCAGATACAGTAAACAACAGAGATACAAAGATCACGCTGGGAATAACAGAACAAACAGAGATACAAAGATCAGCGCTGGAGATACAGTAACACAAGATACAAAAGATCACCTGTGAGATACAGTAACAAACAGAGATACCAAAGCAAGCTGGAGATACAGTAACAACAGAGATAAACAAAGATCACGTCTGTGAGATACATAACAACAAAGATACAAAGATCACGCTTTGAGATAACAGTAACATGCGCAAAATCAATAAAGAAAATACTGTAAAACATAATTAAAAATAAAACTTTAACTGGATTGGCTGACCTGTTGGTCCAGGCTGGCTGAAAGTTCTCTTCCGGCTGAACCATGTTTCCAGCTACCCGGGCAGACGTATATATGGCCGCAATTATCTGTGGTCTCCATCCCAGTTATAACGTCTACCGGTATCTATATATTTGTTTAACACTTGTGTTAATATTATCTTATATGGAAAGTTGCTGCATGTAGTTACCATATTTAAGAACTGAGCTCCTCTGCCTGAGGAAATGCTGGTTAGGTTTCACACTTTCTTGTCCGTTCCCGTACTGTAACTAGTCACAACTGCAGTCAGCGTTGGTAACAATGCTAGTACCGTCATACAGTAAAATCAATAACGACAGAATCAGCTCTAGTGCATTCAACCAGTACCATCGTTACCAGTGACTTGCTAAGTAAAACTCACGTAGTGAATATTACACTGTATGGTCAGTGTCAACAAGGTCGCCGCTAAAACACTGAGATATATTATATTTATCTCCAGTGATTTAATTTTTTACATTTGATAAGAAAACATTTACCATTATCCTAATGTTATGGAATCATTCATTTTAAGAAAGTATTCAACAGTAAGGGTGACAGTCGCCTGGGAAATATAACTACCTAACATAAACACCGACGATATTCCCAAAATGAAAATTTATACAATTAGTGAAACTTTTATTAAATTTCTACATCTGTATATTATTGTTTGTTTTAATGTCTACTGTTAAGACACAGGAAAAGAGATAGCTTCTACATTTAAGTGAATACAGTTTATTAACATACTAAAGTTTTCGGTGAATTCAATCTGTGCTAGAGTTGTAGCAACTTTGTCTTAGATTGTATCTGTACATTAATTGTGTGTAAACTAGACATTTACACGTAACATTTGGGAAGATTTTATTGTGTAACAAGTCCTAAGCGCTGTACAAGTGTTTTAATTATCACTTGTCAGTTTTTTAAACCATATATATAAATAGATATGTAGTATATAATTATAATATATATATATATATAGTATATATATATATATATATATATATATAAATAATATATAAATAATAAAATATATAATTTGGACCATCTCTGATTACTTAATTATCGTTATCTATTTGCTTGTTAGTGCGCTGCACACCTGTTACATGTAGGCGAGTCTTGAGTACTTTAAGTGATGTATCTTCATGTGATTAATCTGGCGTTGAATAGATAAGCTGATTAATTGTAAGGGACTGGCAGATATAACGTCAGTTAAGGTTCTATGTCATTATGTAATATTATTTTTGTCGTCCAGACTGGTAAACAAACTGAGTGAAAATGGTCTGTAAAAAAAAATTTTGGGTAGTCAATAATACACCTCATGTTTTGCCAAACGCCTAAACTAGTGAATAAAGTAAGAATATGTTTTGGGTTGTTAACCCTTCCTGTGAGTCTACAACAATAAAAGCCCACCCCCTATTTTGTGATGTCAGAGCAGCACCTGCTGTCTGAAGCACACCTGCTGGTCGAAGCAGCACCTGCTGTCAGAGCAGGCACCTGACTGTCCAGAGCAGGCACCTGCAGCCAAGCAGCACCTGCTGTCCCAGAGCATGCACCTGCTGTCAGCGCACCACCTTCTGTCTGAGCACCACCTGCCTGTCAAGCACACCTGCTGTTCAGAAGCACAACACCTGCCAGTCAGAGTCAGCACCTGCTGTCAGAGCAGCATATGCTGTCACAGGTCAGCACCTGCTGTCACAGCAGTAGCACCTGCTGTCACAGAAGCCCCTGCTGTCAGAGCAGCACCTGCTGTCAGAGCAGCACCCTGCTGTCAGAGCAGCACCTGCTTCACAGCACACCTGCTGTCATACAGCACACCCTGTGCACATCAGCACCTGCTTTGTCTCAGCAGCACCTGCTGTCCACAGCAGCATCCTGCAGTCACAGCAACACCTGCAGTCACAGCAGCACACCTCTGTCACCGCAGCACCCTGCTGTCACACCCGCAGCACCTGCTGTCACAGCACCACCAGCTGTCACAGCAACAACCTGCTGTCAGAGCAGCACCTGCTGTCAGAGCACACCTGCTGTCACAGCAACACCTGGCTGTCACAGCAGCACCTCTTGTCACAGCAGCACCTGCTGTCAGAGCAGCACCTGCTGTCACAGCAGGCACCTGCTGTCACTGCAGCACCTGCTTCCACAGCAGCAACCTGCTGTCACAGCAGCACCTCTGCTGTCACAGCAGCACCTGCTGTCACAGCAGCACCTGCTGTCACAGCAGCACCTGCTGACAATCAGCAGCACCTGCTTCAAGTCCGACCTGCTGTCACAGCAGCACCCTCTGCTGTCTCACAGCACCTGCTGTCACAGCAGCACCTGCTGGCACAGCCAGCACCTGCTGTCACAGCAACACCTGCCCTGTCACAGCAGGCACCTGCTGTCTCAGCAACACTCTGCTGTCTCAGCAGCACCTGCAGTCACAGTAAGCACCTGCTGTCAAGAGCAGAACTGCTGTCGACAGTCAGCACACCTGCCTGTCAGAGCAGCACACACTGCTGTCACAGCAGCACCTGCCGTCCACAGTCAGCGATCTGCCGTCACAGCAGCACCTGCTGTCACAGCACACCTGCTGTCACAGCAGCACCTGCTGTCTCAGCAGCACCTGCCTGTCTCGCAGCACCTGCTGTCACAGCACACCTGCTGTCAAGCAAGCACCGGCTGTCACAAGCAGCGACCTGCTGTCCACACAGCACCTGCTGTGCACAGGTCAGCACCTGCTGTCACACAGCAGCACCTGCTGTAAGCAGCAGCACCCACCTCTGTCACAGGGCAGTCACCTGCTGTCACAGCAGCACCTGCTGTCCACAGCACAACCTGCTGTCTCAGCAACACCTGCTGTCTCAGCACACCTGCTGTCAGAGGAGCAGCACCTTGCGGTCAGAGCACACCTGCTGTCACAGCAGCACCTGCTGTCACAGCAGCACCTGCTGTCACAGCAGCACCTGCTGTCACAGCAGCACCTGCTGTCACAGCAGCACCTGCTGTCACAGCAGCACCTGCTGTCACAGCAGCACCTGCTAATCATAATAAACATAATATACTGAATGAAAACACACTCACTTATTATTATACTTGATATTTTCATTAATTTTACTAATAAATATTTTTAAATAATATTTTTAAGTTTTGTTATTTATATTGATGAATAGGTAATCTTAATTTACTTGGCAAATTATGTTTATATATTATTTTTAAAAGTTTTCAAATATAATTTAGATTTCATAATTATCTATATTCTTCTGTTAACGATATTTTTTCTATCAGTTACATTCTATAAGTTTATAAGTGTTGATAAATTGTAGGGGAGCAAAAAACAACCTGCTTTGGGAGATATAAACGCCATTGTAAAGAGACTGTTGTTTGAAGGTGCAGTGGGGAAGAATTGAAGTTCTTGTAGTAAACAACATGGTGAATCTTGAGCTGACGTCAACATACACAAGCACGTCAACAATACACAAGCACGTCCACAATACAACACGCACGTCAAACACTACAACAAGCACGTCAACAATACAACCAAGCAACGTCAACAATACAACAAGCACGTCAACAATACAAAAAGCACACGTCAACAATACAACAAGCACGTTAACAATACAACAAGCACGTCACAGATGACAAACAAGCACGTCAACAATAACAACAAGCAATCGTCAACAATACAACAAGCACGTCAAAATACAACTAGCACGTCAACAATACAACAAGCACGATAACATACAACAAGCACGTTAACAATACAACGAAAGCCACGTCAACAATACAACAAGCTCGTCAACAATACAACAAGCACGTCAACTATAGGAACGAAATGTATTACCGTAAAAACGGAACAGCAGCACACAAGAATACAATAAGTAACAATATCATAAAGAAAGAAAATATAGTAACATGCAAGAACAGGGTAGTAATAGAGAAGAAAATTAGATTAACGCACACAAAGTCACACTCATAGCATAGCAGTAACAATCAAGAGGACAATAATATATCAACACACAAAAAATGCAGTTACACATAAAAACAGTACAGTAACACACATGAAACATAAGGAACTTACAATAACGAGCAACGAACAGTTTCAGCATAATCCAGTTACCGGCACAATAAACATACAAGATAATACAGTAATATACGAGGCCAAATGGAGCAACATTATAATACATAATAAGAGAATCAGAACAATAACAGAAGAGTTCTAGCAGCCAGGTTGTGGCATCAACAATGCAAATACTTTTGTCAAGACGTCCAGTCTCTCCCAAAATCGTCCTTAATTTCTTCGCAAATTCTTTTTTTTTTTGTCTGTTTGTCACTGAAATTTTTTTATTTCGAGAATAGTGAAAAAAGACGTGATGGACAACGAGACCTTGAAGAAACAACTTGAAGAAAACAGACTGAAGATAACAGACTGAAGATAAATTTAAACTACAAAGTGAGACTCTTAATTATTTCTGGTTACTTCTTACCTTTTCCATAAGATAATTCATAAGTGTATTCTTGCTGTATCTAAAATAAGTTTTTGTCAATTGTCACTTTCATTATAAATTCCCATTATATAATTAAGGATATCTATAAATAACAAAAGGCACAATACAGTGACTGGAAACGATACCCAAATAAATCCCGACATAGAAGAGAGTGACTTACCAAGATCTTTCGGTCCCACTTGGAGCATATACAAAAGTCACCTTGACTTTGTAAAATGGTCCAAGCTAGACCGAAGCGTCGTCGTAGCTCCTCTCTTCTATGTGGCGGGTTATTTATGTACGGATATCTGAATACACTATAATAAATACTCATATATACTATACTATACTAAAGCTTAGGCCTGCTACAATAAATGCTATTCGAGCACTCTCATCACATTTTTTTTTTTCCAGAATTTTTATTACTGTATAATACCTTAACAATTTCCGATCTGCCCACATTGCCTGTGTAATATAATTTAGTTCTAACATCCGTGTGAGACAGGGAGATATGTGCAAAGAAATGTTAGCACTTGAGTGCCATAAGAGTTAGAATATAAGATAATGAACGTAAACGTGGCAATTAAGAGTTACAGGTATCGTAGAGTGTGACGAAAGTATATATGTATCTTGAAGTTTGTGTGTGTGAAGTGTGTGTGTGTGTGTGTGTGTTTTGTGTGTGTGTGTGTGCGTGTGTGTGTGTTTGTGTGTGTGATGTGTATGAGTATGTGTTGGGTGTGTGTGATGTGTGTGTGGTGTGTGTGTGGTAAGACTTCATGAAAAGCACATAAATATGCTTATAGTTTTTGGACATATGGACGAATTACATACACTTATACAGCTAAGAAAGTAAAAAACAAAAAAATTAACATAAAATACAATATAAACAAAATAATGTCCGAGATTTTATCCAGTAACCTCAGCATGGTGGACCGAGTTGAGAGGCACTCGTCTCGTCTAGCTAGTCACTGTTTCCAGGCTGTCTTGGTGGATGTTATACAGGACGCAGTTTTCGTGTGTCCCTCCTGTAATCCACCCACTGGACATCTGAGCAGTAGACCAGAGTAACAAGGACCAAGTTACCATCCAACAAGGTCACTGGGAAGGGCCAACACCTAGACATGAACCAGGTGGAAGTGAGGAAGTAGTTCACTGAGGTCCCGCAGATGGACTTCTGGGAGACAGATGGAACTAGGGGAAACAAACAAAACACACACACACACATCACACACACACACACACACAACAACCCCAGTGCATCACCGTCACCACCACCCTTCACCCTAAGCACTATCCATTCACCCTCAAACCACCAGTCCATATACCTTCACTAGTCCATAACAAACCTTCACACACCCGACCAATCACCCTCACCTCTAGTCCATCACCTCGCAAGGGAAGTAGAAGGGAGTTCATCTGAGGGGACACAGAGTGGACTTCGGAAACACAGTCCTCACCTCCCACCAGACCGTCAGTCCAGCACCCTCACCACCAACACAACACCCCCACCACCAGTCCATCACCAGCAAGGGGAATGAGAATGGAGTTCATATCTAGGTGACAACAGAGGACATCTGGAAACACATCCCTTCATCCTCCCCTCCATTCCTCACACCCTCCACCATCCATCGCCCTCACCACCAGTCCCATCACCTCCACCACCAGTCATCACCATCACCACCATCCATCAACCCTCACCACCAGTCCAATCACCCTCACACCACCATCCATTCACCCTCACCACCAGCCCATCATCCTCCCCATTAGTCCAGTCACCCTCCACCAACCAGACATCACCATCACCACCAGTCCACCAGCAAGGGAAGTGTGAAGGAGTTTCATCGAGGGGACACAGATGGACTTCTAGAAACACAGTCCTTCACCCTTCCCCACCAGACCATCACCCTCACCGTCCAGTCCATCACCCTCACCACCAGACATCACCCCACCATCATTCATCATCCCTCACCAACAGTCCACCACCCTCACCACCAGAGCATCACCCTCACTCACCATAAATCACCCCGCACAACCAGATCATCACCATCACCACCAATCCATCACCAGCAAGGGAAGTGTGAAAGGGGTTCAAATGAGGGACACAGATGGACTTTTCTGAAACACTGTCCCTCACCCTCAACCACCAGTCCACACCCTCACCACAGTCCACTAACGTCACCACCATTCCCACCACTCTCGAACCACCAAGTCCACTCACATCTCACACCAGTCCATCACCCTCACCACACAGTTCCATCATCACACCCTCACACCACCGTCCTTTCCATCATACCACTCACATTCACCCTCACCCCCATTCCATCACCCTTAACCAACCATTTCCTTCGCCATCTACCACCAGTTACACCAGCAATGGGGAAGTGTGGAGGGAGTTCATCTAGAAAGAAAAAGGTACACAGATGGACCTGTCTGGAACCCATAGTCCTTCACCCTCCCTACTAGTCCTCACCCTCCACTACCAATCCATCACCCTCACCACCAGCCCATCACCCTCACCACTAGTCCGTCACCGTCACCGTCAACCGCCAGTCCATCACCCTCCCACTAGTATCTCACCCATCCCACCAGTCCATCACCCTCACTACCAGTCCCTCACCCCCAGTCTCCATCCCCCTGCCACCACCAGTCCATCACCCTCACCACCAGCCCATCCCCCTCACCACTTAGTATAGCATCACCCTTCCCACCATTCCCATCACCCTCACTACACGGGCATCCATCACCCTCCACCACCATCCCATCACCCTCACCACCAACATCACCCTCACCACCAGCGCCATCACCATCACCACCAGTCCTTCACCCTCACGCACCAATCCTCACCCTCCCCACCAGTTTCATCACCCTCACCACCAGTCGAACACCCTCACCACTCAGTCCTCACCTCCGTCCCCATTCATCATCAACCCTCACCAATAGTCCATACACCCTCAACCATCCAGTCCAGCACCCTCACAACCAGTCCATCACCCTCACCACCAGTCCCATCACCCTCACCACCATCATCCCCTCACCACCATCCCTCAATCCTCCTCCATTATCCATCACCCTCACCACCATCCATCACCTTCACCCCAAGTCCATCATCCCACCACCATCTATCACTCTCACCACCATCCATCCCCGCACCACCAGTCCCATCACCTCACCACCAGACTCAACACCCACATTGCCATCCCATCACTCTCACCACCTCCTTCAACCCTCGCAGCCACCAGTCCATCACCACTCACCAACCGACTCATCACCCTCATCGCCATCCGTCACTCTCACCACCAGTCCATCACTCTCACCACCAAGTCCAACACCCGTACACCAGGTCCATCACTCTCACCACCAGTCCACAACCCCTTACCACCAGTCCATTTCCAACACTCTCACCACCAGTCCACCACCCTTACCACTAGTCCATCACTCTCACCACACAGTCCACCACCCTTTCAACCAGTCCAAACACTCTCCCACCAGTCCACCACCCGTTCCTCCCATCCATCACTCTCACCACCAGT
>NC_069454.1:35083753-35091253 GCF_026875155.1 Cherax quadricarinatus | reverse complement strand
GTGTGTGTGTGAGTGTGTGTGTGTGTTGTGTGATGTGTGTGTTTGTGTGTGTGTGGTATGCTGTGTGTGTGTGTGTGTGTGTGGTGTCATGCCAGGTGTGTCGGTGTGTATGTGTTGTGAGGTGTGTGTGGTGTGTGGTGTTGTGTGTGTGTACACACCCTATTTGTACTCACCTATTTGTGGTTGCGGGGTCGAGTTCCTAAGCTCTGGCCCGCCCTTCACCGTGTTGCTACTAGGCCCTCTCTCTCCCCGATCATGGCTTTATCAAAACCTCGTCTTAAAAACTGTGTATGGGTCCTGCCTCCATACGTCATTTTCTAGGCTATTCCATGCCTTACAATCTCTATGACTGAAGAAATACTTCCTACTATCTCCGACCCATTTGTGTCTTCACTACAAATTGTGGCCTCTTGTTTCGACTAGTGGTCCCCTCCCTGGACATCCTGTCTTTGTTCCACCTTGTCTATTCCACGCAGTTATTTTATATGTCGTTATCATGTCATCCCCTGACCCTCCTGTCCTCCAGTGTGGTCAGCGATTTCCCTTAATCTTCCTCATAGGACATTCCCCTTAGCTCTGGAACTAACCTTGTCGCAAACCTTTGTACTTTCTCTAAGTTTCTTGACGTGCTTTATCAAGTGCGGGGTTCCAAACAGGTGCTGCATACTCCAGTATGGTCCTGACATTACACGGTGTACGTGTCTTGAAGATTCCTTACTAAGGTATCGGAATGCTGTTCTCAGGTTTGCAGCGCCCAATGCTTGCAGCAGTTATCTGATTGATGTGTGCTTCCGGAGACATGCTCGGTGTTATACTCACCCAAGATCTTTCTCCTTGAGTGTGGTTTGCAAGTCTTTGGCAACCTAGCCTATACTCTGTCTGTGGTTTTTGTGCCACTCCCCCATCCTTAATGACTTTGCATTTTGCAGGATTAATTCGAGAACGCCATTTGCGGACCAGGTGTCCCAGTCTGTCCAGGTCTCTTTGAAGTCCTGCCTGCGTCCTCATCAGATTTTAATTTCTCATTAACTTCACATCATCTGCAAACAGGGGGACACTTCTGAGTCTTAAACCTTCCGTCATGTCGTTCACCACTATACCAAAAATAGCTCTGGTCCTAGGACCGACCCCTGTGGACCCCGCTCGTACAGGTGCCCACTGTGATACATCATTACGTACCATTGACTCGTTGTTGCCTCGCCTGTCAGGTATTCTCTGATCCATTGCAGTGCCCTTCCTGTTAGATGCGCCTGGTGCTCTAGCTTCTGCACTTCTAATCTCTTGGAGGAACTGGTAAGGCCTTCTTTCAGTCCAAGAAGATGCATCAACCCACCCCTCTCTCTCTTGTTCTTACTTCAGTTAATTTTATCATAAAACTCCAGAGGTGGTGACTAGGATTTGCCTTCAGGGACTCCGTGCTGGTTGGCTTTATACTCCTGTTCCGTTCCAGGTGCTCCCCCCTCTCTCTGAAATCTTCTCCATAATTTGCTTACTATACACGTCAATGACACGGTCTATAGTTTAGTGCCTCTTTTCTGTCTCTTTTTTTAAAAATGGGAACTAAATTTGCCGTCTTTCAATACCTCAGGTAGTTGAACCCCTGTTTCCAGGGATGTGTGAAGATTGTGGTTAAGTGGCACGCACAATATATCTGCTTCCCTCTCTAAGGACCCACGGGAGATGTTGTTGGTCCATTGCCCTTTGTTTTCGATGTCCCTTAGCAGTTCTTCACCTCCTCCCACATCTGTATGTATGTCGTCCATTACTTGTGGTGTAATCCTTGCTGGTGTCCCGTCTGGTCTGTCCCCCCAGAGTCCTTCTGTCTCCTACTGTAAATACTTTCCTTAAATCTCTTGTTTAGATCCTCACATACTCTTGTTCGTTTCTTGTGAGTTTCTCCACTTCTTTCCTCGCCTTATCACCTGGTCCTTGGCTGTTGTCTTCCTCCTAATGGGCTATACAGCAGTTTGGGTCAGCTTGACTTTCGATGCTATGTCGTTTTTCATATGTCGCTGGGCCTCCCTCCTACTGGGCATTACTCGTTTCTGGCTCTTCTAATAATCTCCTTCGTTTTCCTGGGGGGGTCCTATGCCTCCTGTACCTTTTCCATTCTCTTGTTGCACTTAGTTTGCCTCCCTACACTTCGGGTAAACCAAGGACCTCGTTTTGGTATTCTATTATTTCCGTTTCCTGGAACAAAAACTTTCTCTCTGCCTCCTTGCACTTTGTTGGCCACATATATTTTCCTCCATCATCTCGTTTAATGATTTTCCTACCATTTCTCTGTCACTGAACCTCCTTGCAGGAAAGTTTCTCATACCTGTGTTTCCCCCATTTTATAGTTTGGCCTGTCCCCTTCAGTTCCTGTTAACCTGCTCACTTGTAACTTTACTATATGTCAAAAACTCAGACCACATGGAATCGCTTGCTCCAAGGGGCCTCACATAAGTGTGTCCTCAATGTCTGAACTGCTCAGGGTGAAACACGATCCAGTCTTGCTGGCTCATCCTCCCCTCTCTCCTCTGGTTGTGATCCCCTGACATGTTGATGCATGAGGTTTTCAAGTACCACATCATCATACTTGGCTCTCCATGTTTCGGGACCCCCTGTGCTCAAGGTTTTTCCCAGACGATCTCCCTGTGTTGAAATCGCCCATTTACCAGTAACTTGCTCTGCTCGAGTGAGCTCTTCTTGCACCTAGCCAGTGTGCCCTCCATCACCCTGTTGTTTTCTTTCGTATACTCTTTCTCTTGGCCTCCTGCAGTCTGTGGTGGGTTAACATCACTCCAATGACTACTTTTATGTTCTCCGGACCTGAATTTTACCTACAATGTAGTCTCTTTCTCCAATCATGTCCATGCCTTCCATTTCTTCAAATCCCCATCGGTGTTTTATGGAGCAGTGCAACCCTCCTCCCCTCTACTCCTTCTATCTTTCTCAGGATTCTGATATCCTGTTTTGGGGAAGATTGTGTCTGTTATTGTTCAGCGAGTTTTGTTTCCTGTGGACTGCTATGATGTCTGGGGATTATTTTTCATCTGATTCTTTCATTCCACTCCTCATGTTTATTCATTATTCCATCCGCGTTTGTGTACCAAACCTTTAGCTTCTTTTCTATCATTGTGGTCATGCCAGATATTGGGGTTGGAGGGAGCGAGAGCCTTGGTGGGGGCCTATATGGGGCTGTGGTGTAGGTGGGGTTTGTGTTGATGGGGGGTGGGTCAGAATGCCCCATATGGGACAGCTGTTGGGTTGAGGTTGTGATATGGGGATTTGGTTGGCAGAGGGAACAGTGGAGTGGGTTGTAGTATAGGTTGCTCAGTTGCGTTGGGAATGTCGCTGGCTGGAGTCTTTTGGTGGGAGATTCTGTGAGGGTGTGTTTGGCCCTTCCCTCCTGTGTCTGGGTCCTTGCTCATTTTTCATTGCTTTCTCGTTCCTCCTTGCGTCTCTGTTGACCTCTCTTTCAGTGTATAGTTCCGTTCTTCTTTGTGTCAGTCGCGGTCGAGGTATTACTCTCTGGTACCCCTCTTGTCCCTCAGTCTTGCTTTCCTCTTGCAGAATCGGGTTCGAACTGATTTTTCCCTTTAAAGTTACTCTGACGGGCCCGTTCCTTCCCACTCGCAAAACCCCCCATTTCTCTAAAAAAATTTGTCACCGGGGTATATTGCCCTCCCTTTTGTTTTCAAAATGCCTTCAATCATTTTTTTCTCCCCCTGTTTTTATTTTTTCAAAGTTGGCCCCCTTGGGGCTTCTTGGAGCCCTACCAAAAAAAACTGACCTCGCCCTTCCTCCTCCATGATTCCCCACTGCGTCCTCTGAGGCATTTTATTTCCTTCCATTGACATGTTCTTCCCTTTCAGTCCCTGTCATATTGAAATTCTATTCTCAGTGGACTGTCTTTCCTGACCACTGCCCCTTGCTACGCAGTTGGCTTTTAGAATTCTGATATAGCATCCCTTATGCTTGGCCCGTGTTTGATCTTAGTGTGCTCGTATTTTTCCCCGGCCCCACGTGGGTCTGATAGGGCCTTCATGTTGGCATTTCCGTTGTTGCTTACCACCCCCTTGTCTGCCCCTGACTTTGAATTTCTGAGTCACACCTAAATTTGTCTTTTGCTCTTAATCGTTTCAGGCTTTGCAGTTTCTTTCTAACCCTGTTCCTGTTCTGTGCTAAAGACCTGTACTTCCCATTCCTGCACTCTTCAGCTATCCGTCCTCCATTTTCTTCCCAAGCTCTACATTTCCTTCCCCCTCTTCCCCCTTTTTTTTGGAGCTCTAGCCCCCAGCTTTCCCCCCTGTTCGCCCACCAGATTCGGGGGTTTCCGTCCTCAAAGGGCCCCCCTTTTTTTTTTTTTTTTTTTTTTTTTTTTTTTTTTACTTTTTATTACCCGGGACAAAGGCTAGAGGGGGGAAAAGGGTTGGGGGAGAGAGAGAGAGGGAGAAAAGAGGGAGAGAGAGGGAGGAAAGGGTAGAAAGAGGGAGAGAGGAGAGAGTATGGGGATGAGGATAAGCCAAGGGGGAGGGAGAGAAATGTGAGGGGGGAGAAAAAGGGGTTAGAGAGAGGGAAAAAGAGAGAGAGAGGGAAAAGGGGGGAAGAAGGTTGTGTGTGTGTGTATGTGTGGGGTTCTCACCAATTGTGGGCTTGCCTTCTAGTTCTTGGATCTTTTATATCTTTTTGTGAACTGGTTATATTTTGCCTCCCCCAGCCTGAGACAAAAAAAAAAAACTTGCTTCTTGACGTCCTTTTTTTTTTCTGTTATGACTTTATAAAAAAAAAATACTTTATTATTTTTAGTAGTATAGTAGAGTATAGTAGTAGTATATTCCCTCGGGTAGTCCTTTTTTTCTTTTCTTATCTTTTCCCTTTCCTCTGGTTACCTTCTTCTGGTCATTTTCAGGTCTCCTCTGTGAGCTCCGTGATATTACTTTTTCCCTCTTAAAGTTTTTGCTTTTTTAGTGCTTTCCTTAGCCCCTTGTCTCCGAACCCAAACCTGTGTCCTTCAGACGAACTCCTGCTATTCCAAGGTCAGGGGTTCCCATTTCCACGAGGTCAGGGGTTTTTGGGCCCCTTCCAGGACCTTGTTGGATGGTAATTGGTCTTGTCTACTGGTCAAAAGCCGAGACGTCAAGGTGGGTAAATTTACAGGGGGGGACACACAAAAAAACTGCGCCCTGTAATTACCCCCCCAAAGACAGATCCAAGACAGATGCCTTTCATTTTATTTCATTTCATTATTTGTATACACTCATCTGCAAATTTTGACACACCCCACACACACACACAACACACCACCACACACACACACACACAACACACACCACACACCACAACACACACACCACACAGGATGGAGGAGACAGAAAGGAGATCCCAAAAACCCAGGAAGATCAAAAAAGCCTCCCCCACAACTTCCTATAGAAAACCCCCCCAACCCGGTCAACCCCCGTGCAACCAAACATTCTAAACCAAAACACCCCCTGCCTATCCAATGCCCCCACCCTTGCATTACAAAATCTACCCCATGGCAACCCCCAAGTTCCTTATCAGGTTCCCACTTCCCCAACCCCGATGTATCCCCAGATCAGACTCTTAGAAAAAAAGTTGTAGGTATGGTATACAAATGCGATGGAATAACAAATAGTGTGGGAGTGGCATGAAATAATCAAGGAGACATCCCCCGACATAATTGCCTCACAGAAACAAAATCACCAGAATGATAACAATGCAATCTTTCCACCCGGATATCAAATTCAGGAAAGACAGAGGGAGGAGAGGGGGGGGAGTTCGCTGCTCATTTTAAAAACCCGTGGGGTTTGAGAAAATGGAAAGAATGGAGGCACGGGCGAAAGACCTTGTAGGGAAAACCAGTTGAGGGACTGAGGTGATAAAAGCATAATGTACAACCCCCCACAGAACTGAGGAGTAAAGAGAAGAAAACTTGGAGCAACAGAGTAATGGTCGACAAATAGCCGAGGGGGCCAGAAGAGCACACATGGGGAGAGCAAAGTTTTAGTTTATGGGTGATTTCAATCACAAGGAGATTGACTGGGGGAAAAACCCCGGAGCCCCCCGGGGTTCCGATACATGGAGAGCCCAAAATGATGGATGTGGGATGGAAAAAAAACCTCATGCATCAACATGTTTGAGACATACCAGAGAAAGGGGTAGTATGATCCCGCAAAAACTAGACCTTGTATTCCCTTGAGTAGTTTCGGAATCGAGGTATCATTATGAAAAAACCCTAGGAGCTAGTGATCATGGGTTCTGTGCTTCGATACATAGTTTTAGCTCCAAGTGGAGGAAATAGCAGGAAAAGGATGGGAAAAACCAAAATACAAAAGGGGGGGAAATACTCAGGCATGAGGAACTTCTGCAAGACATTCATGGGAGAGGGGAATGACAGGAAAACCAGTCAAGAAAGATTGCATTGACAAAAAAAATCAAGGAGGCAGAGGAGAGGTTTGTTCCCAAAGGAAACAGAAATAATGGGAAGTACAGAACGAGTCCCTTTGGTTTTACCAAGGTGTAGGGGAACCCAAAAAAAAGGTGTACTAGAGAAAGGAAAAGGTACGAAAAAGAGAAACCGGAATGAAAGAGATTAGCCCAAGAGCCAGAAACGAATAGCAAGATAAAAAGGGGGACGACCTAGAAAAAGAATAGCTCAAAAGTCAAATTGACCCGAAGCTGTTGTTTGGCACACTTGAAAAAAACAAATGTATAATGCAACCCGCACGGTTTCAGGGAAGGAAAAAACCTGTGCCCCAAATCTGGAGTTTTATGAAAGGTGACAGAAAAAGCAAAAGAGAGAGGGGTGGATCGATGCATTTTTTTGGACTGAAAAGGGGCCCTTTTACATGTTCTTCACAAGAGGTTTACTGCAAAAGCTAAGGATCAGGCACAATAACGGAAAAGGGACTGCAAAAGGTTTAGAGAATACCTGACAAGGAGGAACAATGAGTCGGGACTGACGAGGTTCAGAGTGGGCGTGTGACAACGGGGGTTCCACAGGGGTCAATCCTAGGATGTCTGTTTCGGTATTTGTAAAGACCACGGAAGGGATAGACTCAGAAGTGTCCTTGTTTGCAGATATTTGAAGTTAATGAGGAGAATTAAACCCCAATGCGAAGGCAGGGGCTAAAAAGGGCTTGGACAGGCTACAACCGATCCCGCAACTGGGTCCTTGAGTTTAACCCGCAAATGCAAAGTATGAAATTTGTGGAAGGGCAAAAAAGACCGCAGACACAAAATTTGTTAGATGGCCAAAGACTGCAAAACCCCCTCAAGAAAAAAATTGGGGGTGAGTATAAAACCGAGCACATCTCTTGAGTCGCACATCAGTCAATAACTGCTGCAGCATACGGGCGCTGCAAACCTACGGAAGCGTTCCGTACCCCAGAAGAAACGTCAAGACTTGTTATCATTTACGTCAGGGGCCCCTACGGGTATGCAGCACCAGTTTTTAATCCACACCTGGTCAAAACTCAAGAAAATGGAGAACAG
>NC_069454.1:35053814-35083253 GCF_026875155.1 Cherax quadricarinatus | reverse complement strand
ACAGACACAACCATACACAATACAACTCTATACCACTGACAGTACACAACCACTACACAATACAACCTCTATACCACTGACACACGTACACAACCACTACACAATACAACCTCTATACCACTGACACACGTACACAACCACTACACAATACAACCTCTATACCACTGCCACACGTACACAACCACTACACAATACAACCTCTATACCACTGACACACGTAACACAACCACTACACAATACAACCTCTATACCACTGCCACACGTACACAACCACTACACAATACAACCTCTATACCACCGACACACGTACACAACCACTACACAATACAACCTCTATACCACTGCCACACGTACACAACCACTACACAATACAACCTCTATTACAACCCAGGATTTCAAAGGCCTGTTATCCCGGGTGTAATGGGAGCAAAAGAAACACAGCAGAAAAAGTTTAGACTTATATTATCCTTCACCAATTTAGAACAGCAATATGTACACTATGTACAGTAATAAGTATAGTGCACGTCACGGTAAGCAAGGCAGAAATAGAAGCCACAAGATAGCAGACCGTGCTTCAACCAGCTCTAGAATGGGAATGACAAGGGCAGACAGGAGAGCGGTATCCACATAACCTCTGCGATTGCCAATCCCACCTTCTTATTGGCTAGAACCTGGTCACTAGTTGAACGATGGGGCCCCATCATCAACTCTTAGCAACCTGGTTCGCTGGTTGGGGGAGATAGCCTGTAAATGAGGGTGTGTCCATGCGCCGAATAAAGGTTACGTACTCTTTGCATGCCACACCCCCACCCCCGAGAAGGCTCAGGATTAGGCTGCCACCTCCCAGTGGTAACCGTGCCGCCATGGCACGAAATAATGGGACCGCCTATCCTCTCCACCATCCAACTCTTAGATAGAGCTCAGCTTTCCTAGTGACCAAAAGCCAAACCCTAAACTCAGAGCGAGACAGCAGTCAGATAGGCCAACATAGGTCCAAGATACAAGCGGACGGTAGCCCGTATCCCCTCACTAAAAAAAAAAACCCACATCAGGGGGATAAAAAAAAGAGCTTGAAAGGGGGTTACCACAAATACATCCTAACCTAAATAAAATATTAAACTAGACTCTTGACAAAGAGTCTGCCAACACATTTTCTTTGCCGGCAATATATTTAATTTTTATGTTGTAGGGCTGCAGCCTGAGCGTCCAACGCATAAGCCTTGTGTTGTGATTCTTCATGGCTTGGAGATAGACTAACGGGTTGTGATCACTGTAGACTGTGACCACCTGCGATGTCTGGCCCACATAAACATCGAAATGCTCCAAAGCCAGTACTAGCGCGAGGGCTTCTTTTTCAATGGTAGAGTAAGCTCTCTGATGTGGCTGGAACTTGGCTGAAAAGTATGCGATTGGCTGCAGCTCCTTGTTCCCGATTTGTAATAGTACGCCCCAACCCCAGACCTCCCAAGCATCAACCTGTAATGAAAAAGTTTGGAGAAGTCTGGAGACAGGAGAATGGGTGCAGAGCACAATAATCTTTTTGCTTTATTAAAAGCAGTGTTACAATCTGAAGTCCAAATGAAGGGAACTTTATGACTGGTAAGAGAGGTAAGAGGGGCTACAATATCTGAGAAATTCTTACAGAATCTTCTGTAAAATCCGATCATGCATAGAAACGTTGAAGAGATTCCTATCATGAGGAACTGATATTCTTTAATCGAAAGAACTTTAGCAAGTTTAGGTGCAACATTACCACTACCTACTTCATGGCCTAGAAAAGTGACAGTGCCTGGCCAAAGGAAGATTTAGATAAATTAACTGTTAATTGGGAATTCTTAAAGTCTCAAACAGAGCTTTAAGTCTAAGTAGGTGTTGATCCCAAGTATCAGACACCACAACAATATCATCTAGGTATGCTGCCGTGCCTTCAAGTCCTTAAAGCCTGATGGATGAGTTTCTGGAATGAAGAGGGGGAATTTTTCATTCCGAAGGGGGTAACTGTATACTGATAATGACCTCCTGGAATTACGAAGGCGGAGATTTCCTTCGCCTTATCTGTCAAAGGTACCTGATAGTAACCTTTAAGGAGATCTAATTTGGACACAAAAGTAGCCTTACCCACAAAGTCAACTACGTCATCCAGACGAGGAAGAGGGTAAGCATCTGTAATTGTGACCTCGTTCACTTTACGGTAGTCTGTGCACATACGAAACCCTCCATCAGCCTTTTTTACTAGGATGCACGGTGAAGCCCATGGACTAGATGACTCCTCCACTAAACCATGTTCTAACAAGAAGTCTACTTCCTGCTGAAGTAGCCTTTGCTTTTCAGGATTAGCTTATGTGCATAGGTCCCGTAAATCTAGCTTTCAAGGTGTGGCCAGGTATAGGTTCCTGCACCAACACCTTGTCTCCTGGATGGAAGGAGCGGAATTGTGCACTTCTGTCATACCTCTGTTTCATCTAACTTTGAGCTGTCTTTAGGTTAGCCTTGGCTAACTCACGTGCCACCTGCAACCTTGAAGACGGGTTGTAGAGTGTTGAGCTTACGTCTTCTCCCATCCATCCTTCTTTGAGCACCCGAAGAGGACCTCGTACATTGTGCCCAAAGATCAGCTCAAACGGACTATACCCTGTAGACTCTTGCACCGTCTCCCGTACTGAGAACAGCAACAAAGGTAGAGATTCATCCCAATCTGTCGGAAAGTGCATGCAAAAAGTTCTCATCATTGTTTTTAATGTCTGGTGGAATCTTTCCAAGGCGCCTTGGGACTGAGGATGATAGGCAGTGGATAAGTTGTGAATTATCCCTAACCTAGTTAATACTTCCCTAAATGCTTTCATAATTATACCTTGATTTCCCTTTTAATTTTTAGGAATGCCCAAAAAAAGAAAAGAATTTTTTAAAAACTTTGAAATAACTTTTGAAATTAAAACAACCATAAGGGTTTTTTAGGGTATCTTTTCTTTAACCATAATTTAAATAAATACTTTTTCCAAATTTACTTAGGTATGGACCACACAATCTATAATTTTAAAACCTTGGGGGAAAAAAAAAAAGGTTTTTCCATCTCGGGAGGGTTGGGTGGTGCATTAATAAAGGGCCGGGTTTTTCCCAAATTCTGAAAATTCCCCCCAACACCAAAAGGGTTCTTTACAATTTCTTTAAAATTTTCCAATAAAATTTTTTTTGTATTCCCATACAAGGTTTTTGGGAATTCCCCAAGGAAACCCCCCTAAGGGCTATTATAAAATAATTTAAAAATCTGAGGGCTAAAACTTTTGAAAACCCCAACCTTCCCCTTTTTCCGGGCCCCCGCCCTTACCTTCCATGCAGACCCCAAAAAATCATTTTTAAATTCATACTTTTACTGGGTGACCCCAAAAAGGGTTTTAAACCCCTTTCCCGCCCCCAAAACGAATTTTTAAAAAAGGGCCTTTCCTTTTCCCCCGGGAAGGGCATCCCTCGGGGATGGAAAAAAAGAAAATCTGGCAATCCTCAAAAATGGGGTAGGAAGGGTTGACGGGCTTTTACCTTTATCTACAGCTCTGGCCATTTTCCTCTAAAACAAAATTTTGGGGATTCGAATCGGGTCGTCCAAAATCAACACCCCTCCAGACCAAACCCTTGGAATTTCCCATTTTGGGCCCAAAACCGGGGAAGAATTAACATTATTGTTTTAGGGCACAAATAACATATAAATTTATTACCCATAATAACATAAACATTTTTCAGGGGAAACCTTTTTAACAAACCACATCAATACCCCCTGAAAAATTTTTACGGGCCCTAAATTTTTTGCAAAGGGGAAAAGAAAAAATTTTTTACTCCCCATATTCTTTCCCAAAAAACAAGGAAATTTAAAAATATTTCTCAAAGGGGGAAAAATTTTTCCCCCCTTACAATACAAAATCCCCATTTTCTCTAAAGGTTTTTTCTTTATTTTCATTTTCCTGAAGGGGAAAAAAACTTTCGCAATAAAAGGGGGCCCTAACCTTTTTCTACTTCTCTAGGGGCATTTTTAAGGGGGAATTTAAATTTTCCCAAAGGGGGGGGGTTTTTGGGGGGGTTTTTAACATTTACCTTCTTTTTTGCCCGAACAAACACAAGGGGTTTCCCCTTTTCTCCCCATTAAAGTTGCAAAGTGGTGCGTTTTCTTGCCTCTCTTTGGGTAATTTTGGGCAATGCCCAAAATTTTGGGCCCCTCCCAAACCCAAAAGTTAAAACTGGCCACCATGACTTTTGGTTTGGGTAAAGTAACGCCCCTCCCCCCTCCGCTGGGACTTCATTCTCCAATTTTTCGAAACTCTCTCACGCCAAAAAACGGGTTAAAAAAGAGACGGACCGTTTACAAGGGGCTTTTGTTTTGAAGGGACAGCCAACCCCGGGCCCCTCCCAAACTGGTTTAATCACAACCACACACGGGAAAAACCAAACCCACACAATACAACCTCTATAAACCCCCCACACGGACACAACCACTACACAAAACAAACCCCTATAACCTGCCAAACTTTCACAACCACTACACAAAAACAAACCCCTATGCCCCCGCCCCCACTACACAACCCTACACCAAACCCAAACCCCCTATAAAACCCCTGACACACAAAACAAACCCCTTTCACAAAAACAACCCCCCAAAAACCCCTGACACAAAGTAAAACAACCACTACACAAACAACCTCCCATAACCCCTCCACACGTACACAACCACTGCACAAAAACAACCTCTATACCCCCTGACACACTACACAAAACCCTACACAATACAACCCCCATACCCTGCCCCCACATACACAACCCTCCCCAATACAACCCTAAACCCCGGGCACAAAGTATAAACCACTCAAAACAACCTCTATACCACGCCACACGTACACAACCACTACACAATACAACCTCAAAAACCCCCTCCAAAACGGACAACAACCACTAAAACAATACACCTCAAAACCACGTCACACGACACCAAACCCCTAACCCAAAACAACCTTTAACCTCTGCCCACGTACAAACCAAACCAATTTTTAAACCCCATCCACGCCACACTACCAAAAACCCCTACCAATACAACCCTAAAACCAAAATGCCACCCTCACAACCACAAAACAAACAACCTCTAACCAAATGCCACACGTAACAAACACTACAAATACCAAACCCCTATACCAAATCCACACGTAAAACAACCACAAAAAAATACAACCTCTATCCCCCCGGCCCCCACAAAAACAAACCCCTAAAACATTTCAACCCTATACCCCTGCCAACGTCCAAAAACCACTAAACAATTCAACCCTATACCACTGCCACACGACACAACCACTACACAATAAAACCCCTAAACCACTGCCACACTACACAACCACTACACAATACAACCTTTTTAACCAAATGCCACACTACCAAACCCCTACAAAAATACAACCCCCTATAAACCCCTGCCAACGTACACAACCCCCCACACAATACAAACCCATAACCACTGCCACAAATAAAACAAAACCCCAACCAATACAACCCGTACCACTGCAAAGTACACAACCTAAAACAAAAACAACCTCAAAACCACCCCGGGCCCCAAAAGTACACAACCACTACAACAATACAACTTAAACCCCTGCCACACGTAACAAAACCAATACACAATCCCAAACCCCTAACCCGCCCCCTAAAACCCAAACCCCTACACAATTTCAACCTCTTTTAAACCCCTGCCACCCGACACAACCACTACACCCAAAACAACCTCTTACCACTGAAAAACACGTACAAAACCACACACAAACAACCTTATACCACTGAAAACCGTACACAACCCCTACACAAACCCCCCCCTAAACCACTGCCCCACGACACAAACCCCTACACAAAACAACCTCATACCACTGACAACACTACACAACCAATCCCCAATAAAACCTCTGTAAACCCCTGCCCCCCTACACAACCCACACAATACAACTCTATAACCCCTGCCACACACACAACCACACACAATACAAAACCCTATACCACTGCCACACTACACAACCACTACACCCAAACAACCTCTATAACCCCCTGCCAAAACTACCCCCAACCACTACACAATACAAACCCCAACCACTGCCCCAAAGAACAACCACTACACAATAAAAACCCCCTATACCCCCTCCAAAAACCTAACAACCACTACACAAAACAACCTCTATCCAAATGCCACCTACACAAAACCCCTACCAATACAACCTCTAACCACTGCCCCCCACGTTTCACCCAACCAAAAACACAATACAAAACCCCTTTTAAACCCCTGACAAAACGGACCAACCCTTTCACAAAACAAACCCCTATAAACCCCTGGCCCCCCACGTACACCAACCACTTTCCCAATACAACCTCTATACCCCTGCCCCACACACAACCACACACAATACAACCCTATACCAATGACACCTCACAAACCACTACACAAAACCCAAAAACCCATACCCCGGCCCCACGTACCCCCTACAAAAATAAAAACCTCTATAAACCCCTGCCACCCAACACAACACTAAAACAATACAACCTCTAAACCACTGACACACCCACACAAACCCCTAAAACAATACAACCTCTATAGCACTGACACACACACAACCACTACACAAAACCCCTCTATCCCCAATCCACCGTAAAACAACCTCTACCCAAAACAACCTCAAAAACCACTGCCAAAACTACACAACCACACACAAAACAACCTCTATCCCCGCAACACTACACAAACCCCTACAAAAATAAAAAACCCCTTCCCACTGACACACTAAAAACAACCACTACACAATACAACCCATACCACTTCCACACTTAAAACCCAAACCCCTACCCCAATACAACCTCTATACCACTGCCCCCACAACACAAACCCAAAACCCAAAACAACCTTATAAAACCCCCACACTACCAACCACACACAATACAAACCCCTATACCCCTGCCACACGACACAACTACAAAACAATACAACCTCTATAAACCCCTGCCCCGACACAACCCCCACACAATACAACCCTCTATACCCCTGACACACGGACACAACAACTACACAATACAACCCCCTATACCCCCTGCACAAGTACACAACCACTACACAAAAACAACCCTATACCACTGCCACACACAACCACTACACAATACAACCTCTATACCACTGCCACACTACAAAAACCACTACACAATACAAACCCCTTTCAAATGGGCCCCACTAAACCAAACCAAATACACAAACAACCTCTATACCACTGCCACAAATACACAACCACTTTCCCCAAAACAACCTCTAAACCAAGAAAACATTTCACCACCCTACACAATACAACCTCTTTAAACCCCTACACACTAAAACAACCACTACACAATACACCCTCCCAAACCACTGCCAAAACTACACAACCACTAACAAACAACCTCTATACCATGCACACGTCACCAAACCCCTACACAATACAACCCCCTAACCCACTGCCACACTACACAACCACTAAAACCCCCTCCCAAACCCCTATACCCCCCTGACACACAAACACAAACCCCAAAACAATACAACCCCCTATAAAACCCCTGCCCACACGACACAACCACTACACAATACAACCTCTATAACCCCCTCCCACGGCAAAAACCACTAAAACAATACAACCTCTATAAACCCCTGACACACAAAACAAAACCCCCACACAAAAAAACCCCCTCTTCCCCCTGCCACACGTACACCCAAACCCCACACAAAAACTACCTCTAAAAACCCCGGGCACACTAAAACAACCACTTCCCAATCCCCCCTAATTTCCCCCTGCCACACTTCACAACCACTGCAAAAATACAACCCTTTTCCCCCTGACACCCGTACACAACCACTACAAAAATACCAAACCCCAAACCACTACCCCACATACAAAAAACCCCTACACAAAACAATCTCTATACCACTGGGGGGACACGAACACAACCCCACCCCAATACAAACCTCTTTCCACGCCACACGTAAACCCAAACCCCTACAAAAATACAACCTCCCATACCAGCCACGCGTACACAAACCCCTACACAATAAAAACCTCTATCCACTTCCCCCCACTACACAACCACTACACAATACAACCTCTGTACCACGGGCCCCACTACACAACCACTACAAAAAATACAACCTCTAAAACCCCTGAAATCCCTAAAAACAACCCCCTACAACCCAAAACAAACCCTATACCAAATTTACACACTACCAACCACTACAAAAAAAACAACCTCTATAACCCCCTGCCACAACCCCAACAAACCCCACACAATACAAAACCCTAACCACTGCCCCACGAACCCCCCCTAAAACAATAAAAACCTCTATAACCCCTGACACACTACACAACCACTACCCCAAAACAACCAAATATACCACGCCACAGTACACAACCACTACACAATTAAAAACCCTATAAAAAACTGCCACACTACACAACCAAACCCAATACCAAACCCCTAAAACCCCCCCGCCACACGACACAACCACACCCAAAACAACCTCTATACCCTTTCCCCACTACACAACCCCACACAATACAACCTCTATACCACTGACAAACGTACACAAACCCCCACGCAATACAACCCCCTATAAAAAAACGCACACGTACACAAAACCCTAAAAAACAATACAAACCCCTATAAAACCCTTTCCCCACTACAAAAACCTCTACACAAAAAACAACCCCTATACCACTGGGCCCCACGGAACAACCACTACACACCCCTTCCCTATTCCCCCTGCCACACAACACAACCACTTTCCAATACAAAACCCCTTAAACCCCGGGCCCCATGACACAACCCCCTAAACAATACCAAACCCCTATACCAAATGCCCACTACACAACCACACACAATACAACCTCTATACCACTGCCACAAATACACAACCCCCTACAAAAAACAACCTCAAAACCCTGCCCCACTAAACCCAACCCTCACACAAAAACCTCTATAAAACCCCCCACGCTTTCACAACCACTACCAAACAAACCCCTAAAAAACCCCTGCCACAACAACAACCCCCTAAAAACAATAAAAACCCTAAACCCCTGAACCCCACGTACACAACCACACACAAACAACCTCTATACCACTGCCACCACACAAACCCAAACAATACAACCTCTATACCACTGCCACAAAGTAAAACAACCCCTTTTTTTCAATACAACCTCAAACCACGACACACGTCCCCAAACCCCTACACAATACAAACCCCTAAACCACTGCCACCCTACACAACCCCTACCAATACCAAACCCAATCCCCCTGGGAAAAACTACACCAACCCCCTACACAATACCCAACCCCTATACCATTGGGCCCCACAACAAAAACCACTACACAATACAACCTTTTTAAACCCTGAACCCCCACGTACACAACCACTACACAAAACAAAACCCCTATACCACTGACACACTACACAACCACTAAAACAATACAACCTCTATCCAAAGGGCCCCACTACACAACCACTACACAATACAACCCCCCTATACCACGGCCAACAAACAACCCCTACACAAAACAACCTCCCATAAACCCTGCCAAAAACGTACACAACCACAAAACAATACAAAAAACTATACCACTGAAAAAACACTACACAACCACTACACAATACAACCCCCTATCCCTGCCACACGTAAACAACCACTACACAATACAAAACCCCTATAAACCCCTGCCACACGAACACAACCACTACACCCCCAATTAAAAACCTCTATACCACTGCCACACAACACAACCAAAAAAAAAAAACAAAACAAACCCTATACCACGCCAACCAACCCCCTAACCCCCAACCAAATACACAATACCAAAAACCCCTATAAAACCCCGGGCCCCAACGTAAAACCCAAACTACACAATACAAAACCCCTTAACCATGCCACACGTACCAAACCACTACACAATACAAACCCCTTACCACTGCCAAAACGTAAAACAAAAACTACCCAATACAACCTCTAAACCACTACACAAAAAACAACCACTACACAATACAACCTCTATAACCCGCCACACGAAAACAACCCAAACCAAAACAACCTCAAAAACCCCCTGCCACACCTAACAACCACAAAACAATAAAACCTCAAACCAAATGGGCCCCTACAAAAACCACTAAAACAAAACAACCTCTATACCACTGCCACACTACACAACCACTACACAAACCCCCTCTAAAACCACTACACATTAAAAACCACCACTACACAATAAAAACCCTATAAACCCCTGCCCACGTACACAACCACTTTTAAAAAATACAAAACCCTATACCACGGGCCCCACTACACAACCACTACACAATACAACCTCTATCCACTGACCCGTACACAACCACTACCCAATACAACCTCTAAACGACTGCCAAACGTAAAACAACCCTACCCCAATACAACCTCAAAAAACCCCTAAAACACATACACAACCACTACAAAAATAAACCTCTATACCACGGCCCCCCGGACACCCAACCCCTACACAATTAAAAAACCTTTAAAACCACTGCCACCCGTACCAACCACACCAATACAACCTCTATACCACTGACCAAAACCCTACACAACCAAATACAAAAAAACAACCTCTAAACCCCCTGCCACCGTACACAAACCCTTTCACAATAAAAACCTCTATAAACCCCTGACACACGGGACAAAACCCTACCAATACAAACCCTATACCACGCCACACACACAACCACTGGGACAAACAACCTCTTACCACGACAAAACCCCCCAAAAAACCACACACAAACAACCCCTATACCACCCACCCCCACATACACAACCACTACACAATACAATCTCTAACCACTGCCCCCACGTACACAACCACTACACAAACAACCCTATACCACGCCCCCACTTTCACAACCACCCCACAATACAAAACCCCTATACCCAGCCAAACCTACACAACCACACACCAAACAACCTCATAAACCCCTGGGCCCCACTACACAACCCCCACACAATTTCAACCTCTTAAAACCCCTGCCCCACTACACAACCACTAAACAAAAACCAAAACCCTATACCACTGAAAAAGGGAAAAAAAAAAAAACACAACCCTACAAAAATACAAAACCCCTATACAAACTGACAAAACTACAAACCACACACAATACAACCTCTATACCACTGCCCCACGTAAACAACCACTACACAATACAACCCCTAAAAACCACTGCCCCACGTACCAACCACTACACAAACAAAACCCCTATACCACTGACACAAAGTACACAACCACACACAATAAAAAAACCACTATACCACGCCACACGGAAAACAACCACTACACAATACAACCTCTATACCACTCCCCCACGTACACAACCACTACCAATCCCAAACCCCTATACAACTCCACACTACACAACCCCCCAAAAACAACCCCTAACCCCCTGCCACACGTACAAAAAACCACTACACAATACAACCTCTAACCACTGACCCGTACAACCACTACACAAAACCCAACCCCTATACCAATGACACACGGACACAACCACTACAAAAATACAACCCTTTTAAACCCCTTCCCCACCCCAACCACTACACAATTAACCTCTATACCACGCCACCGCAAAAACCAATACAAAAGAAATACCTCCCATACCACTCCCCCAAATAAACCCAAAAACCCCACACAATACCCAAACCCCCATTAAACCCCGACACACTACACACCAAATACACAAAACAATCTCTAAAACCACTGACCCCACGTACAAAACCACTACACAATAAACCTCTATACCACGACACACTACACAACACCACCAATACAACCTCCCATAAACCCCTACCACACTACACAACCACAAAAATACAACCTCTATAAACCCCGGGCACACGTACACAACCCCCTACAAAAACAACCTCTTCCCCCTGACACACGTACACAAACCATACACAATACAACCCTAATTAAAACCCCTGCCACACGTAACACAACCCCTACACAATCAAAAAACCCCTATACCACAAACACCCAAAACAACCACTACCAATACAACCTCTTACCACTGCCACACTAAAAACAACCCTACAAAAATACAACCCTATACCACTGCCACACGTACACAACCCCTACACAATACAGCCTCTATACCAAATGCCACACTACACAAACCCCTTCACAATACAACCCTTAAAAAACTGACAAAACGTAACAACCACTACACAATACAACCTCTTTAAACCAAAATGACACACGTAAAACAAACCCCTACAAAAATACAACCCTAAAAACCCCCCACACTACCAACCCTACACAATACAACCCCCTATACCACTGACACAAAGTACACAACCACACACAATACAACCTCTATACCACTACACAGTACACAACCACAACACAATACAACCTCAAAACCACGGGCCCCACTACACAACCACTACACAATTCAAACCCCTATACCACTGCCACACGTACAAAAACCACACACAATACAACCCTCTAATACTGACACACGTACACAAAACCCCTAAACAATACAACCTCTATACCCCCGCCACACCTACACAACCCCAAAACCAAAACAAAACCCCTATAACCAAAGCCACACGGGACACAACCACTACACAATACAACCTCTAAAGCACTGGGCCCCCGTACACAACCCTACACCAAAACAACCCCTATAACCCCTGCCACACAAGAACCACTACACAATACAACCCCTAAACCACTGCCACCCGTACACAACCACTACACAATACAACCCTATACCACACCACACGGACAAAACCACTTTCCCCAAACACCTCTATAACCCGCCACACGTACACAACCACTACACAATTTCAAAAACTAAAAACCAAATGCCACACTACACAAAAATTACAAAAATTAAAAACCTTTTATAAAACCCCTGCCACCCGTAAACCCAAACCCTTAACAATCCCAAACCCGTATACCACTGGGCAACACACAACCCAAACCCCTACACAAAACAAACCCCTATACCCCTGCCCCCACTACACAAACCCCTAAAACAAGACAAAAACCCTATAACCACCACACACGACACAACCCCTACACAATAAAACCTCTTTTACCCTTTCCACACGTACACAAAAACCCAAAACAAAAACAAAACCCCCTAAACCAATGACACCTTACACAACCACTACACAATACAACCCTATAAACCCCTGCCAAAACCCACACAACCACTACACAAAACCCAAACCCTATAACCCCCTGCCACACTACACAACCACACACAATACAACCTCTATTCCCTGCCACACGTACACAAACCCTACACAAAAACACCTCATACCACGGGCCCCAACAAAACAACCACTACACAATACAGCCCCTTTTTACCATGCCCCCCCCACGTACACAACCACTACACAATACAACCTCTTTCCACTGCCAAAACTCACAACCCCCTACACAAAACAAACCCCTATACCACTGACACCCCGTACCCCCACTAAAACAATACAACCTCTATAAACCCCTGCCCCACGTAAAACAAACCCCTACACAATACAACCTCATACCACTGCCACACGTACACAAACCCCTACACAATTCAACATCTATACAACTGACACCGACAAAACCACAAACAATACAAAACCTATACCACTGCCCCACTACACAACCACAACACAATACAACCCTATACCACGGGCCCCAAAGTTCCCAAACCCCTACACAATACAACCTCTTAACCACGCCACACACAAAAATCAAATACCAATACAAATCTAAACCAATACACAGACACAACCACTACAAAAATACAACCCTATAACCCCGGGCACACTAACAACCCCACAAAAATAAAAACCTCTTTTAAAACCCTGCCAAAAACTACACAACCACTACCAATACAACCTCAAAACCACTGCCACACTAAAACAACCGCTACACCCTTTCAAACCCCTATACCACGCCACAGTACACAACCACTACACAATAAACCTCTAACCACTGACCAAACCCAACCCCTTACACAATTTCCAAAATCTATACCACTGCCACACGTACAAACCACTACACAAAACAACCCTATAACCCCCTTTCCACACTAAACACAACTACAAAAATAAACCTCTAAACCACGGGCACACGTACAAAAACCACTTTCAAAAATTTAAAAACCCCTATTTTCCCCTCCACACGTACCAAACCCACAAAAAACAACCCTGTACCACTGCCACACGACACAACCACTCACAAAACCAAACCCCTATACCCCGGGCCCCACGTAAAACAACCACTACACAAACAACCTCTAAAACCACTGCCCCCCCTTTCCCAACCCTACACAATAAAAAACCCCCTATACCAAAAGCCACAAAGTACACAACCACACACAATACAACCTCTTAAAAACCCCGCCCACAAAAGGACACAACCAAACAAACAACCCTTTTAAAACCCCTGACACACGGGCCCCAACCACTACACAATACAAACCCCCTATTCCCCTGCCACACTTAAAAACAACCTTACACAATACAAACTCTGTACCCACCCGACAAACCTCACAACCACTACACAATACAACCCCTATACCCCTTCCACAACCCACACAACCACTAAAACAAACAAACCCCTATACCACTGCCACAAAGTACCAACCACTACACAATACAACCTCTATAAACCCCGCCACACTACCAACCACTACAGAAAAAAACCTCTATACCCCTGGGCCCACTACAACCCAAACCCCACACAAACAACCTCTTTTACCACTGCAACACGTACACAACCTGCACAATACAACCCCTATACCCCTCCCGCGTACCCAACCACCCACACCCAAAAAAACCTTACCACTGCCACACTAAACAACCACTAACAATTTCCAAACCCCTATACCACTGCCAAAACTACACAAACACTCCCCAATACAACCTCTTAAAAACCACGGCCCACACGTAAAACAACCAAATACACAATACAACCTCTATACCACGCCAAAACGGGAAACCCAAACCCCACACAATACAACCTCTAACCACCCACACACACAAACCCCAACAAAAACAACCTCTAACCACGACCACCACACAAACCCCTACACCAAAACAAATTCTATACCACTGACACACGTACACAACCACTACCAAAAACAACCTCTATAACCACTCCCCACCCTACACAAACCCCTCACCCAAAACAACCTCTATACCACCCGCCCCACGTACACAACCCCTACACAATTTCAACCCCCAAACCAAATGGGCCCACTACACAAACCCCTACCAATACAACCCTATACCACTGCCACACTACACAAAACCCCAAACAAACAACCCTATACCCCTGCCAAAACAAACAAACCCCCACACAATACAACCTCTATACCAAAATGACACACGTTTTTCCCCAACCCTACACAATCAAAACCCCTATAAACCCCGACACACGTACACAACCCCACAACAAAACAAACCTCTATACCACTGCCACACGTACCCCAACCCCCTAAAACAATAAAAACCCCTAAAACCACGCCACACATACACAACCACAAAACAAAACAACCTCAAAACCACGGGCCCCAAAGAAAACAACCACTACACAATACAACCTCTATACCAAATGAAAACACGTACACCCCCCACACACAATACAACCTCTATACCACTGACACACGGAACAACCACTACAAAAATACAACCCTATACCCCCTGCCACCACACAAACCCCTACAAAAATCCCAAACCCCTAAACCACTGACCCACGTTTCCAACCCTACACAATACAACCTCTATACAATGCCACACGTACCAACCACAAAACAATACAACCTCCCAAAACCCCCGCAACACCCAAAACCCCCCACTACACCCAAAAAACCTCCCAACCCCTCCCCACACGTACAAAAACCTAAAAACAAAACAACCTCTATAAAACCCTGCCACACGTACCAACCACTTTCACATACAAAAATCAACCACCACAAAACTACACAACCCCTACACAATACAACCCCAAACCACTCCCCACGTTTAAAAACCACTACACAATTTCAACCTAGAACCACGCCACACGTACACAACCCCCTACACAATAAAAACCTCTATACCACTGCCACCCCTACCAACCACTACACAATACAAACCCTAAACCCTGACCCCACTACACAACCCCCTACAAAAATAAAACCTCTAAACCACTGCCACCTACACAACCACTACACAAAACAACCTCTAAACCACTGGGCCCCACGACCCAAAACCCCTACACCAAAACAACCTCTATACCACTCCACACGTACACAACCACACCAATACAACCTTTTACCAAATGACCCCACTACACAACCACACACAATTAAAAAACCTCCAAACCCTGACCCCCGTACACAACCACTACAAAAAAACCCAAACCCCCTATTCCAAAGCCCCACAAAACAACTAAATACACAATTTTCTTTCCCCTAACCCTGACCACGGGACACAACCCCACAAAATACAACCCAAACCACTGACACACTTTCCAACCCCTACACAATACAAACCCTTACCCCTGACACACTTCACCAACCACACACAAAACAACCTCCCATAAACCCCTGCCCCCCCGTACACAACAAATACCAATACTTCCTCTAAACCACGACACACGTACACAAACCCCCACCAATACCAACCCCCTATACCACTGCCAAAACTACACAACCACTACACAATACAAAAACCCCCTATAAACCCCTTTCCCCCACGAAAACAACCCCACAATACAACCCCCTATACCACTGCCACACTACCAAAAACCCCTCACAATAAAAAACCTCTATACCACTTCACACGTACACCAAACCCCTACACAATACAAAAACCCCATTCCCTGCCAAAAGGGAAAACCCCCACTACTCAATCCCAAACCCCTGTACCAATGCCACACGGACACAACCACTACACAAAAAAAACCCTATGGGCCCCGCCACAAAATACAAACCCACAAAACCAAAAACAACCTCTATAAACCCCCCCACCCGTAAAAACAAACCCCACCCAATACAACCCCTAAACCACTGCCACCGAAAACAACCACTACACAATTTCAACCTCTATACCAAAGACACACGGGACACAACCATACACAAATTTAAACCCCTATACCACTGCCCAAAACGTACACAACCCCTACCAATACAACCTCTATACCACTGCCACAACCAACAACCACTACACCAAAACAAACCCCTATACCACGAAACAAAGTACCAACCACACACAATACAAAACCCCTAAACCACTGCTACATAACAAAAAAACCACTACACAAACAACCCTATACCACTGACACACTACACAAACCCTACACAAAACAAAACCCCTAACCACTGGCCCCCTAAAACAACCACTTTCACAATACAAAACCCCTTAAAACCACTGACAAAACTAAACATCCACTCCCCAATACAACCTCTTCAATACCAATGCCCCACATACCCACCACTACACAATACAACCCTATAAACCCCACACACGTACACAAAACCCCTAAACAATACAACCTCTATAAAACGCCACACTACACTCCCCCTACACAATTTCAACCCCTATACCCTGCCAACACTTTCACAACCACAAAACAATTCAAACCCCTAAACCACTGACACACTACACAACCACTACACAAAAACAACCTCAAAAACCACTGCCACCAAAGTAAACAACCACTACACAATACAACCCCTATAAACCCCTGCCCCACGACACAACCACACACGAAATCCTCTATACCACTTTCCACAAAGTAACAAACCCCCTAAAAAAATACAACCTCTATACCACTGCCACAAAGTACCCAACCACAAAAACAATACAACCTCTTTTACCACTGCCACACGTACACAACCACTACACAATACAACCTCTATACCACTGCCACACACACAAAAAATTTCACCAAAACAACCTCTATACCACTGCACACTTTCACAACCTTACAAAAATACAACCTAAATTTCCACTGACCCCACTAAAACAACCAATACAAATACAAAACCCAAAAACCCCGGGCCACACGTAAAACAACCCCCTACACAAAACCCAAACCCTATACCACTCACACACTACCAACCCCTACACAAAAAAAAAACCCCCTATACCACGCCACACGTACACAACCACTAAAAAAACCCAAAAAACAACCTCTAACCACTGACAACGTAACAACCCTAACAAAACAAACCGATCCAAGCCACACTACACAACCACTACAAAAATACAACCTCTATAACCCCCTGCCCACACAAAAACAACCACTACTAATAAACCTCTATACCACTGCCCCCACTACACCCAACCCCCTACACAAACAACCCTTTTACCACGGGCCCCCTTAAAACAACCAATACACAATACAAACCCCCTATAAACCCCTGGGCCAAAACGTACACAACCACTACACAATAAAAACCTCCCAAAACCACTGCCACACGGACCAACCACACACAAAACAACCTCTATACCAAATGACACACGTACCCCACTTTAAAAATAAATTTAAACCCCCCCACCCCAAAATAAAAACCCCCCCCCAAAAAAAAACCCCCCAAAAAAAAACAAAACCCCCCAAAAAACCCTTTTTTTAAAAAACCCAAAAAAAAAAAACCCCCCAAAACCCCCCCGGGGCCCCGCCCCCAAAAATTTTTTAAAAAACCCCCCCCAAAAAAACCCTTTTCCCCTTTTTCCCCGGCCCCTTTCCCCCCCCCCCAAAAAAAAATTTTTTTTCCCCCCCCCCCCACCCAAAAACCCCCAAACCCCCCCCAAAAAAACCCCCAAACCCCCCCGGACTGAAACCCAAAAAAATTTTCCCCCCCTAAAAATTTAAAAATTTTTTTTTTTTCCTTTTTTTTAAACTTTAAAACCCAAAATTTTTTGGGGGTTTTTTTTCCCCCCCCCCCCTAAAACCCGGGTTTTTTTTTTTTTTTTAAAAAACCAAAAAAATTTTTTTTTTTTTAAAAAAAAATTAAAAAAAAAAATTTTTTTTTTTTTTTTCCCCTTTTTTTTCCCCCCCAAATTTAAAACCCCCCAAAAATTTAAATTTTTGGGGGAAAAAAAAAAAAAAAATTTTTTTTTGGGGGGGGTTTTTTTTAAATTTTTTAAACCCGGGCCCCCCCCCCAAAAAAAAAATTTTTTTTTTAAACCCTTTTAAACCCCTTTTTTTTTTTTTCCCCAAAATTTTTTTAAAAATTTTAAAATTTTTAAAAAAAAAATTTTAAAAAAGGAAAAACCCCCCCCCCCCCAAAAAAAAAAAAAAAACAATTTTTAAAACCCCCAAAAAAAAAAAAATTTTTTTTTTCCCCCCCAAAAAAATTTAAAAAAATTTTTTTTTTCCCCAAGGGGGTTTTAAAAAGGCCTTTTTTAAAAAAAAAAAATTTTACTTTTTTTTTTAAACCCCCTTTTTTCCCCTTTTAAAAAAAAAGGGGGGCCCAAAAACCCCCCAAAATTTTTTTTTTCCCCGGGAAAAACCCCAAATTTTTTTTTTTCCCCCCCTTTTAAAAAAAACCAAAAACCCTTTTTCCCCAAAAAAAAAAAAAAAAACCCCCCCCCCCCAAAAAAAGGAAAAAATTTTTTTTTTCCCCCCGGGGCCCCCCTTTTTAAAACAAAACCCCAAAAAATTTTTTTTGGGTTTTAGGGTTTTTAAAAAAATTTGGGAAAACCCAAAAAATTTTTTAAAATTTTTCCCCCTTTTTAAAAAAATTTTTTTTTTGGGGGGGGGGGGGTTTTTCCCCTTTTTTTCCCAAAAAAAAGGGTTTTTAAATTAAAATTTTTTTTTCCCCCTTTTTTTGGGGGGGCCCCAAAAAAATTTTTTTAAAAAATTAAAAATTTTTAAAAAAATTTTTTAAAAAAAAAAAATTTTTAAAAACCCCCCAAAAAAAAACCCCCCCACAAAAATTCCCTTTCCTTTTTTACCCTTTTTTTCCCCCAAAAATTTTTCCCAAAAAACCCCCCCCCCCCCTTTTTTTTTAAAAAAACCCCCCCTTTAAAATTTTTTTTTAAAATTTTTTTTAAAAAAAACCCCCCCCCCCCCCCAAAAAACCCCCCCTTTTACCCCCCCTTTTAAATTTTAAACCCCCAAAAAAAAAAATTTTTTTTAAAAAAAAAAAAAAAAAAATTTTTTTTTTTTTCCCCCCCCCCCCCCCTTCCAAATTTCCCCCCAAAAAAAAACCCCCCCAAAAAAAAAAAATTTAAAAAAAAAACCCCCCACCCCTTTTTTAAAAAAAAAAACCCCCCCCCCCAATTAAAAAACCCCCCCAAAAAAAAAAAACCCCCCCCTTTTCCCCCCCCCCCCCCCCCCCCCCCCAAAAACCCAAAAAAAAAACCCCCCCCAAAACTAAAAACCCTAACCCCCCCCCCAAACCCCCCCCCAAAAAACCCTAAAAAACCCCCAAACCCAAACCAAAAAAAAAAATTTTTAAAAACCCCCCCAAAAAAACCCCCCTAAAAAGCCCCCCCCCCAAAAAAAACCCCCCCACCCAACCCCAAAAAACCCCACCCAAAACCCCCCAATAAAAATAACCCCCCCCCAAAAAAACCCCCAAAAAAAACCCCCCACCCACAAACCCCCCCAAAAAACCCCCCCCCCCCCCCCAAAAAAAAAAAACCCCCCCCCCCCCCCAACCCCCAAAAAAAAACCCAAAAAAAAATCCCCCCCAAAAAAAAAACCCCCCAAACCCCCCAAACCCCCACCCCCCCAAAAAAAAAAAAAAACCCCCCCCCAAAAAACCCCAAAAACCCCCAAAAAAAAAACCCCCCCCCAAAAAAAAACCCCCAAAAAAAAAAACCCCCCCCCCCAAAAAAACCCCAAACAAACCCCCCCAAACCCCCCCCAAACCCCCCAAAAAAAAAAAATTAAACCCCCAAAATTAAAAAAAAAAAAACAACCCAAAAAACCCCCCGGCCCCCCAAAAAAACCCCCCAAAAAAAAAAAAAACCCCCCCCAAACCCCCCCAAAAAAAAATTAAAACCCCCACAAAAACCCAAAAACCAAACCCCCCAAAAAACTCCCCCCCCCCCCCCAAAAAAAAATTAAAACCCCCACAATACAAAACCCCCCCCCCCAACCCCAAAAAAAACCCCCCCTTTCAAAAAACCCCCCCCCTCCCCCTTTTCCCCCCAAAAAAACAAAAACCCCCAAAAAAACCCCCCCCCCAAAAAAAATTAAAACCCAAAAACCAAACCCCCAAAAAAACCCCCCCCCCAAAAAAAACCCCAAAAACCCCCCAAAAAAAAAACCCCCCCCAAAAAAAAAAAAAACCCCCCCCCCCCCCAAAAAAAACCAAATTTAAAAAAACCCCCCCCCCCCCCAAAAAAAACCCCCCAAAAAACCCTTAAAAATTAAAAAATTAAAAAAAAAAAACCCCCACACACCAAAAAACCAAAAAACCCCCCCCCCGGCCCCCCCCCAAAAAAAAAAAAAACCCCCCCCAAAAAAAACAAAAAACCTAAAACCCCCAACCCCCCCTACAAAAACAAAACCCCCAACCCCAAAAAAAACCCCCCCCCAAAACAAACAACCCAAAAAACCCCCCAAAAAACCCCCCCCCCCAAAAAAAAACCCAAAAAAAAAACCCCCCCCCCACCAAAAACCCCCCTTTTAAAACCCCAAAACCCCCAACCCCCCCCCAAAAAAAAAAAAAAACCCCTTAACCCCCCCACAAAAACCAAAAACCCTTTTACCAAACCCCCCCCCCCACCAAAAAAACCCCCCCCCAAAAACCCCCCCCCCCAAAAAAAACCCCCCAAAACCCCCTTTTCCCCAAAAAAAAAAACCCTAACCAAACCCCCCAAAACCCCCCCCAAAACCCCAAAAAAAATTTTTCCCCCCCCAACCCCCCCCAAAAAACCCCCCCCCCCCAACCCCCCAAAAAAAAACCCAAAAAAACCCCCCAATCCCCCCCCCCCTACAAACCCCCCAAAAAAAAAAACCCCCCCAAAAAACCCCCAAAAACCCCCCAAAAAAAAAACCAAAAACCCCCAAAAAAAAATTTTAACAAAAACACCAAAAAACCCTAACCAACCCCCCCCAAACCCCAAAAAAAAATTTCCCCAACCCAAAAACCACTCCCCCCCACCCACAAAAAAAACCCCCCAAAAAACCCAAACCAAAACCCCCAAAAAAAAAAACCCCCCAACCCCCCAAAAAAAAAATACACCAAAAATCCCCCCCCTTTCCCCCCCCCAAAAAAACCCAAAAAAAACCCCCAAAAAAACCCCCCCCCCCAAAAAAACCTTTAAACCCCCCCCCAAAAAAAAAAAACCCCCCCCCCCCAAAAAAAAAAAAAAAACCCCCCCCCCCCCTCCCCCCAAAAAAACTCCAAAAAAAACCCCCCCAAAAAGCCCCAAAAACCCCCCAAAAAAAAAACCCCCCCCCAAAAAAAAAAAACCCCCAAAACCCCTTCCCCCCCCAAAAAACCCCTAAAAAAAACCCCCCCCAAAAAAACCCCCCCCCCCCCCCCCCAATTAAAAAACCCCCCCCCTTTCCCCAAAACAAAACCCCCAAAAAACCCCCCCCCCCCCCCAAAAACCCCCCCAAAACAACCCCCAAATAAAACCCAACCCCCCCAAAAAAAAAACCCCCTCCCCCCAAAAAAAAAAAAAAACCCCCCCCCCCCCCCAAAAACCCCCCCCCGGGCCCCCCCCAAAAAAACCCCCCCCCAAAAAAAATTTTCCCCCAAAAAAAATTTAAAAAAAAAAAAAAAAAAAACCCCCAAAAAAAACAAATTTAACCAAAACCCCCCCCCCCAAAAAAAAAAACAAAAAACCCCCAAAAACAAACAAAAACCCCCCCAATAAAAAAAACCCCCCCCCAAAAAAAAAAAAAAACCCCCCCCCCCACAAACCCCCTCCCCAAAACCCCCTATACCAAATCCCCCAAAAAAAACCCCCCCAACCCTTTCCCAAAAACCACCCCCCCAAAAAAAAAAAACCCCCCCCCCCCCCCCCTACAACCCCAACCAAAAAAAAAACCCTTAAAAAACCCTAAAACCCTTCCCCCCCAACCCCCCCCCCTTTTCCCCCAAAATTAAAAACCCAACCAAAACCCCAAAAAACCCCCCCCCAACCCCCCTTAAAAAAAAATAAAACCCCCCCCCAAAAAAAAAACCCCCCCCCAAAAAAAAAAAAAATTTAACCCCCCAACCCCCCCCCAAAAAAAAAAACCCCCAAAAACCCCCCAAACCAAAAACCCCCCCAAAAAAAAAACCCCCCAAAACCCCAAACCAACCCCCCCCAAAACCCCAAAAAAAACCCAAAAAAACCCCCCCCCTTTTCACAACCCCCTTTAAAAAATTTAAAAACCCCCCTAAACCCCCAAAAAACCCAACCCCCCAAAAAAATAAAAAAATTTAAAAAACCCCCCACCAAAACCCCAAAAAACCCCAAAAAAAAAAACCCCCCAAAAAACCCCCCCCCAAAAAAAACCCCCCCCTCCCAAAAAAAACCCCTTTAAAAAAACCCCCCCCCAACCCCAAAAAAAAATTTAAAAAAACCCCCCCCAAAAAAAACCCTTTCCCCCAAAACCCCCCAAAAACCCCCTTCCCCCCCCCCCAAAAAAAAAACCCCCAAAAACCCCCCCCCCCCCCCCCCCAAAAAAAATTTCCCCCCCCAAAAAAAAAACCCCCCAAAAAAAACCCCCCCAAAAAAAAAACCCCCCCCCAAAAAAAAAAAAAACCCCCCCAAACAAACCCCTTTTCCCCTGCCCCAAAAAAAACCACCCCCAAAAAAAACCCCATTTGTCAACCCCGGGTGCTTGGAGACAGCAAACCAAAGCTTTACCAGCTTATAAAGCATGTGCTCTAACTTTGGGGAGCGGGGGCACTTATTCAAATTGAAAACCTCTGGATCGGGACCAATTCGTTCTTTTGCGGGATGGGACAACCACTGCATTTGGGGGGGCCAGTTGGCTGATACCTCGAAACAAACCGCTCCTTGTCCAGCGTCCCTCTCTTTTTCAACAGTCTGGCGTAGAGAATCGCAACTTTGGAAATGAAGTGCCACCGGGAGGAAGCGTCACTCACCCAACCAAGTCACCTGTGACCCTTTCTAACATAGGGTCCCCCTGGGGAGGGGGAAAACTTATAGCTCTCGCAACAATACCAGAGGCACCAGCCAAAACAACCACTTGCAACGCACGGGGATAAAGGCAACCTGTCGCTGCTTCAGGAAATAAAGTAGGTCACATCATTCCAACCCCCCCAAAAAACCCTCAACCCATCGGAAAATCTCAAAATATCCCTATACATGTCCCCTAGAGAATAGAAAAAGGTAGGGCCCCTTATTTTTCGAAAGCTTATTTCCCTTCAGAAACCAAAACCAACTAAAAAAATACCTTAGAGTACGGACATATTGCCACTTGTCAAAAGGAATATTACCCCTTCAAGAAACTTCCTTGAATTCCCATTTTATTGAACCTATGGAGAGCTAAATTCATTCCTTTCAAAAAAATTTATGACAGGCAATATTACACGGGGACTTGACTGTAGTATCTCAAAAGGATTTCCCAGAAAAATCCATGTATTACTGGGTAATAAATTACTACTTTACTTCGTGTCCGAACCATAATATTAATGCTTCTCCATGTTGGCCTAACCCCAACATCCCAAGGGGTTGCCGGGGGAAATTTGACCTACCTTGACGACTCCATCTCGGGAATAGCCCGGGTTTTATGAACACACCGGGCCCCGAGTCCGAAAATAAATGAACAGACCCCGATAAACCTTCCTTTTCCCCAGTCAGGTTTCCCCAAAGTCTCTTTTTTCCAAACCCGAGGGACTGTCCTTCCGGGGGGAACACGAAAGGACCCTTTTTAAAATTCGCTTTCAGGCCGCCATGGGTAAATCCCGGGGGTCACCATCAAAAAATTAAAAAAATGTTTATTTTTTTTGCACTGAACGGGAAAGGGGAAAAGGGGGGGCCGGGCAATTAACGACGGGTTAGTGTTCCCCCAATATAGACCTCGATATTAAATAAGCCAAAAACGTCACAGGAGGTCATTTAGAATTAAAAAAACCCTTTGTATAAACACAAAAAAATTTTTTTGGGCCAAAATTAAAGAAAATGTAAGAATCATATTAGGTTTTCCCAGAATGCCCAGAAAAGTTAAAAAACCGGAATTCCTTAAAAAACCTGCACCTCTCCAACCCATACCTGCTGAGGAGAACCTTTTGCGTTTTAAATTTATAGTTTTTAGGCCACTACCTAAGTCAAAGTCGGGAAATCATATTTTAACAATTTATGGATAAATAACCAATATCCTAACGACCCCCAATGCGATAAAATACAAATATTCTCAAAGTTTTAAACAAAATTCATTTCTTTTTTGGGGCATTCCTAAACTATAAAAAAGGAAAAGGGAACAAATTTCACTGCCAAAGCATTTGGGGAAGTAAACTGGGTTTAGGAAAAATTCACAACTTACCACTCCCTACACCCTATCCCAAGGCCCCTTTGGAAAATCCCCCAAACATTAAAACAAGATAAAGTTTTGCATCATTTTCCCACAGATTGGATAAATCTCACCTTGTTTCGTTCCATACAAACGGGGGCAAAGCCCTACAAAAATAGCCCTTTTTGAGCTGATTTTTTGGGCACAATGTACAGTCCTCTTTGGGGTGCCAAAAAAGGATGAGGAGAAGACGTAAGCTCACCTCTACCCCCTTTTCAAGTGCAGGTGCAGGGAGTTAGCCAGGGCTAACTAAAGATAGCTCAAAGTAAATAAACAAGTAGGGAAAAATGCAAAATTTCCGCCCCTTTCCCACCCCGGGAACAAGGTGTTGGTGCAAACCCTTTACCGGGCCACACCTTGAAAGCTAAAAAGGGGACCATGCAATTTAAGTGATTATCTGTTTTAAAAATTTATTGGACCCCATTGAAAACCTCAAAAAAAAAACTACCACATTAATAAAATAAAGGGCCTTCATACACCAATAAAGTCCCAGAATGACCTGCCCCTCACCCCTGGGGACACTCTGATCTTTGCACTCTATCCTGAAAAATACTAAACTTTCAAATTCTGTCCTCCTCAAGGGTCCTACCCAATGATGGTTTTCTAAAACAACAACCATTTAAAAGAGCTTCTCAGTCAATCCAATATTTTTTCGGTGGCCGAAAAAAAAGTACTTTACCAAAAGAGATGGGAAAAAACTAAAAACCCAAATTAAACCTCCCCCTAAAGCAACCTGAAAACAAAGGGTACTTCCAAAAGTAGACTCTTTTTAGAACATGGGTTTTGTGGGGGTCTCATCCATGGCTTTACCGTGCTTTAAAAAAGGCTGATGGGGTTTTTGTATTTCAAGACACCGTAAAATGACGAGGTCACAATCACAGATGCTTACCCTCTCCTTCGAGACTAAATTTCTTTGTGGGGAACTACTTTGTGTCCAAATTAATCTCCAAAGGTTTTTACAGACCTTTTGACAATAAGGGGAAGGAAATCCGCCTTTGTGATTCCAAGTCTTACATAAAAACCCCCCTTTGGAATGAAAATTCCCCCTCTTCATTTCCCAAAACTCACCATCAGCTTTTAAAAAACTTGAAAGCACGGCGCATACCTAATGAATTTTTGTGGTTTCGATACTTTTATCAACACCTACTTAACTTAAAACTCGTTGAACCTTTAAAATTCCCAATTTAACGTTAAAATTTTTCAAAATTTTCCCTTTCCAGGCCACCACTTTTTCTAGCCTGAATAGGTGTGGAATGTTGCCCCTAAACTTCTAAAGTTCTTCGATTAAAAATTTTCCCTTCCCATGATAGGGAAACCTTCAACTTTTCCAAAGGCATAAGGGTTTACAGAAGATTTTAAGAATTTTTCCAAAATTTACCCCCTTTCCCCTCTTTCCATCATAAAGTTCCCTTTAATTGGACCAATTTAACACTGCTTTTTAAAAAAGCAAAAAGTTATTGGCTCTCACCCATTCTCCTGTCTCCAACTTCCCAAACCTTTTCATTCGGTGATGCTTTAGCTGGGGGGGGGGGGTACATACAAAAAGGGAAAAAGGGCTGCCCAATCGCATACTTTTCACTAATTTTCCCGCCACTCAGAGACTTACTCTACATTGAAAAAAAACCCTCGCGCTGGGAAGGGTTTTGAACTTTCGATTTTTGGGCCAGACACCAGGGGTCACAGTCTACAGTGACACAACCCGTTTTCTACTCCAACCATAAAATCACAACAAACTTTCTTGGGGCGCTCAGGGGCAGCCCAACAACCTAAAAAAAAAATTATATTGCCGGGAAAGAAAATGTGTTGGGAGACACTTGTCAAGACTAGTTTTAAAATTTTATTTAGTTAATGTATTTTGGAACCCCCCTTTCAAGCCTTTTTTTTATCCCCCGATTTGGGGGTTTTTTTTAGTAGGGGATAAAGGCACCGCCGCTGTACTTGGACCTAGTTGGCCTACTACTGCTGTCTCACTCTAGTTTTGGTTTGGCTTTTGGGCACTAGAAAACTAGCTCATCAAATTGGATGGGGGAAGGATGGGCTCCCCATTTTTTGGGTCCAGGGCGGGCCGGGTTACCACGGGGTACCTAATCCTACCTTCTCGGGGGGGGTGGGGCAGCAAAGGTTAACCTTTTTTCGCGCATGACACACCCCTTTTTACAGCTTTTCCCCCCCAACCAGCGAACCATGCTAAAGTTATGAGGGGGCCCCCTTTTAAAACTAGTGACCGGGTTCTGCCAATAAAAAAAGGGGGATTACAATCGCAAGTTTTTGGGAACCCTCCCCTTCGGCCCTTCTTTCCCATTCTAACGGGTTTGAAGCACGGTCCTATTTGTGGTTTTCTATTTCTGCCTTCTTTCCGGGATCACTATTTATCAGAAAAATTACTATTCTTTCTAAATTGGGGAAGGATAAAAAATCTAAAAATTTTTCTACTTGTTTATTTCCCCCTTACACCTGGAAACAGGGCCATGAATCCTAGTTTTAATACAAACAACCCAAAACCACTGCCACACTACACAACCACTACACAATACAACCTCTTTTACCACTGCCACACTACCAAACCCCACACAATACAACCCATAACCACTGACACACACACAAACCCCTACACAATACAAACTAAAACCCTACCACGTCCAACCACAAAAACAAACAACCTATAACCCGCCCCAAAGTACACAACCACTACACAAACAACCTCTATACCCCTGCCACAACGAAAACAACCACTACACAATACACCTCAACCACGCCACACTACACAACCCTACCAATACAAACCCCTAACCCCGACACACTACACAACCACTACACAATACAAATTCTTACCACTGACACCTACACAACCCCCAACAATACAACCTATAACCACGCCAATGAAAAACCCTACACAAACAAACCCTATACCACTGCCACACTACACAACCACTACACAAAACAACCTCTATACCACTGCCAACAAAAACAACCACACACAATACAAACCTTTTACCACGCCACACGTAGACAACCACCACCAATACCCTCTAACCACTGCCAACGACCAACCACTACACAATACAACCTCTATCCACTGAACACTACACAACCCCTACAAATACCCCCCTATAACTGACACCGACACAACCACTACACAATACAACCTCTAACCACGCCACACTACACAACCCCACACAAACAACCTCTATACCACTGCCACACATACACAACCACTACACAATACAACCCTATTCCCCGCCACACTACACAAACCCCTACACAAACAACCCCATACCCCGACACACTACACAACCCTCACAATACAACCTCTAAACCAAACCCCCACGTACACAACCACTACACAAACAACCCATACCACTGCCCACTAAAACAACCACTACACAATACAACCCCATACCACTGACACCGACACAACCACTACACAATACAACCCCAAAAAACCACTGCCCCAACCTACACAACCCCAAAACAATACAAAACCCCATACCACCGACACACACACAACCCTACACAATAAACCTCTATACCACGCCACACTACACAACCCCTACACAAAAACCTCTATACCACTGCCCAACTACCAAACCCCACACAAAAACAACCTCAAAAACCACTCACACACACACAACCAAACACAATACAACCTCTATACCCCTTCCACACTACACAACCACACACAATACAACCTAATACCCGCCACAAACACAACCACTACCAATCAAAATCTATCCACGCCCACTACACAACCATACACAAACAACCCCTATACCACTGACACACACACAACCATACACAATAGAACCTCTATACCCCCCCAACAAAAACAACCACAACAATACAACCCTATACCACTGCCCACTACACAACCACTACACAATACAACCTCTATACCACGCCACACACACAACCCCACACAAT
>NC_069454.1:35020131-35053314 GCF_026875155.1 Cherax quadricarinatus | reverse complement strand
GCAAAAACACCCAACAGTAGAGCGTGGTAGAAGTAGTAGTATAGCGCAACAGAAAACAGTAGCGTTAGGTAGTAGTGTAAAGTGTAGTAGAAACAGTAGCATGTAGTTTTTGTAGTAGTAGTTTTGTAGATATGTATATAGTGAACAGCATCGTAGCAGCAGCGTGTAGTAGTAGTAACAGCAACAAGCAACAGTAGCAGCAGAGGTAGTAGTGTAGTAGCAGCAACAGAAACAGTAGCAGCAGGGTAGTATTTGTAGTAGCAGAACAGAAACAGTGAGCGTAGTAGCAATAAGGGCAATAGTTGCGTAGCAGCGCTGTAATAGTAGTAGATGTAGCAGAAACAGAAAGTAGCGCGTGGTAGTATAATAAAGAAACAGCAACATAGCGACAGCATATTAGTTTATAGTTAGTAGTGTAGCAACAACAGCAACTGCAGCGTGGGTAGTATAACAGCAACACAACATAGCAGCAGGTAGTAGTAGTTAGTATAATGTAGTATTTCCAGCAAGGGCAAAAGTGCAGCGTAGTAGAAAATAAGAAAAAAAAAGAGCAGTAGCGCAGCAACAACCGTGCCTTTGTAGAGTATTTGTAGGTAGCAACACAACAGTAGCGCAGGGGTGTGTAGAAACAAAAACAGTACAGCAGTATATATTTTAGCAACAGCTAGTAGCAATAAAGTGCAACAGCAGCATAAAACAGCAACATGCAGCAGCGCACTATACGCAGCAGCAGAGCAGCAGCAGCGCGCGCAGCAGCAGCCAGCAGCAGCAGAGCAGCAGCGCGTAGTGTAGAAAGCAACAAGGGTAGAAAAAAGCAATAGTACGTAGTCAACAAAAACAGTAGCTGCATTAGCAACAAAGGAACAGTATCATAGTAACAGCAGTAGTAGCGAAGCAGAACATTAGTAGTATAATAGTAGCGCAACATAGCGTCAGAAGCAGTGTAGTACAGCAGAGGCACAGCAGCATCAGCAGAGCAACGCACCAAAGTAGTAGCAAACGCACATAACACTGCAGTACCGCAGTAGCAGTAGCAGCAGCACGGGCGCAGCAGCAGTGCAGCGCAGTAGGCGCAGCACAGCGCAGAGCAGCAGCACAGCAGTGCAGTAGCTAGCAGTGCACAGCACCAAAAGCGCAACAGTAGCAGGTATAAAAAAATTTTTTTCTTTTTTTATAGTGTGATAAAGAGGGAAGATTGGGGCAGCGCCACAATTTTGAATAACACGCTGTTTACAGCAAAATAAAAAATTTCTAATAGAAAACGAAATGAAATCTCTTTTTTAAAATGTGATAAAAAAAAAGCTTAGTGAAAAAATGTTGATCTCCGACAAAAATGAAAAAATTTTTAAAAATCACAACGAAAGTCTTAAAATTTAAATAGAGTGAGGAAATGCAGTGTTTCAAACAATTAAAGGGGCGCTGGACCCCAACACTTGTTCGCACTTTTTTGGGAAAAGTTGATCTTCCCGGTGCTATTTCTGGGGAAAAGAAAATAATTTAGAAAGTAACGAGAGATTTTGAGTAATTAAAAAAAATGCCGTGTTTTTAAAAAGGTCACTAGGTTCAAGAAACAATAGTTTCGCCACTTAGGGAGGCTTTGATGTCTCCCTCCAGGTAAGGCTGGTCATGCCTCCAGGGAATGGTTGGTCATGCCTCCAGGTAAATGGTTTGGGCATGCTCCAGGAAGGTTGGTATGCCTCCAGGTAAGGTTGGGCATGCCCTCCCGGGAATGGTTGGTCATGCCTCCCGGTAATGGGGGTCTTCCCCATAATGGCTGGTCATGCCTCCCGGTAATGGTTTGGGATGCCCCCAGGTAATGGTTGGTCAGCTTCCAGGGAAGTTTGGTATCCCCCCAGGTAATGGTTTTGGGATGCCCCCAGGTAATGGTTGGTATGCCCCCAGGGAATGGTTGGTATCCCCCAGGGAATGGTGGTTGCCTCGGTAAGGTTGGTCATGCCTCCAGGTAATGGTTGGTCAGCTTCCCGGTAATGTTTGTCAGCCTGGTAAAGGTTGGTCATGCCCCCAGGTAAGGTTGGGAATGCCTCCAGGTAAAGGTTGGTCTGTCTCCAGGGAAAAGGTTTTGGGAAAGCCTCCCGGTAATGGTGGTCATGTTCCGGTAATGGTTGGTAATCCCCCGGGGAAAGGTTTTGGGCAGTCCCAGGTAATAGTTTGGGAAGCCTCCAGGTAATGGTTGGTCATGCCCCCCAGGTAATGGGTTGGATGCCTCCCGGTAATGGTTGGGATGTCTCCGGTAAGGTTGGTAAGCCTCCCGGAATGGTTGGTCATGTCTCCCGGGAATGGTTGGTAATTTTCCCCCAGGTAATGGTTGGTCGTCTCCCGGTAAAAGTTGGTAATGCCTCCAGGAATGGTTGGTTTGTTCCAGGTAATAGTTGGGATGTCTCCGGGAATGGTTTGGGCTGTTCCAGGTAAAGGTTTGGCATCCTCCCGGTAAAAGGTGGTCAGCCTCCAGGGAATGGTTGGTCATGCCTCAAGGTAAGGTTTGCGTTCCGGTAAAGGTTCGTATTTCCCCCAGGTAATGGTTCGTCATGTCCCAGGTAAAGGTTTACTGATCCGGTAATGGTTGGTCTGCTCCAGGTAATGGTTGGTCATACCCCCAGGTAATGGTTGGGAAACTCCAGGTAATGGGTTTGGGCTGCCCCATGAAGTTTGGGCATGCCTCCCGGTAATGGTTGGTCATACCTCCGGTAATGGTTTTTCATGCCCCCAGTAATGTTTGGGCTGCCCCCCAGGTAATGGTTGGTCAGCCTCAGGTAATGGTTGGTCTACTCCAGGTAAGGTTGGTCATGCCCCCAGGGAATGGTTGGTTGCCCCCAGGTAATGGTTGGTATCCTCCAGGTAATGGTTGGTCATACCTCAGGGGAATGGGGTTTGGGCATGCCTCCAGGGAAGGTTGGTCATACCTCCCGGGAAAGGTTGGTCATACCTCCCGGTAATGGTTGGGCATGCCTCCCGGTAATGGTTGGTCATGCCTCCAGGTAAAGGTTGGTCATGCCTCCCGGTAATGGTTGGTCATACCCCCAGGTAATGGTTGGTCGCTCCGGTAATGGTTGGTCTGCCCCCCATAAAGGGTTTGGGTCATGCCCAAGAATGCTTGGTCATGCCTCCGGAATGGTTGGTCATGCCTCCGGTAATGGGGGGTCATGCCCCCAGGTTAAAGGTTGGTCAACCCCCAGGGAATGGGTTTGGGCATGCCTCCCGGTAAGGTTGGTCTGCCCCCAGGTAATTTTGGTCAGCCTCCAGGTAATGCTTTTGGTTGCTCCCGGTAATGGTTGGTCATGCTCAGGTAATGGTTGGTATGCCCCCCAGGGAAAGGTTTGGTCATCCTCCAGGTAATGGTTGGTCATCCTCAGGAATGGTTGGTCAGCTCCAGGTAAAGGTTTGGGCATGCCCCAGGTAATGGTTTGGTCTACCTCCAGGTAATGGTTGGCATGCCTCCCGGTAATGGGGTTTGGGCATGCCTCCGGTAATGGTTGGTCATTCCAGGGAAAAGGTTGGTCATGCTCCCGGTAATGGTTGGTCATGCCCCCGGTAATGGTTGGTCTCCTCCCGGTAATGGTTTGGGCAACTCCCGGGAATGGTTGGGCAGCCCCCAGGTAATGGTTTGGGCATGCCCCCAGGTAAAGGTTGGGCTGCCCAGGTAATGCTTGGTCAGCCTCCAGGGAATGGTTGGTCATGCCTCCAGGTAATGGTTTGGTCAGCCTCCCGGTAAAAGGTTGGCTACCTCCCGGTAATGGTTGGTTGCCTAGGGAATGGTTGGGCATACCTCCAGGTAATGTTGGGCATGCCTCCCCGGGTAATGGTTGGTCATGCCTCCAGTAATGGTTGGTCATGCCGCTCAGAGAAATACCACACACACCCCCTCGCGATTTAATTCATCAATTAGTGTTGCGGGTTTGGTCACGCAGTGGTAAAGTTGGTGGTAAAAGGAGACAAATGCAGTTAACAAGAACCCTTTTGATTATGTTTGGCTCACAGTGAAATTTTTCAAGACAAAACATGTTGATGACTACCATTTTTTTTTTTTTTTTTACAATTTCGTAAAATTTCGAATTTGCCCGATCAGCCCAAAATTAGGGGTAATCAGTTTGAGAATGATTGTCAGTATTATTTGGAAGCCCCCAAAGAAGCTTTTTTCTGCCTGTTGTTTTTTTTACCCCAAAGTTTATTATATATATATATATATATAATATATTTTATATTTTTATATAAATTTTTATATTTTAAATATATTAAATATATATATATATATTTATATTATAATTTTTAAAATATATTTATAATTTTTAAATTTTTTGCTTATGTGGTCATTCATTATAAGGGGAAATTTTATGATAGTTTTAATCAGCTTCTGTAGCCTAAAACATGTTTTTCAATATGTAAATTTTCCCTGCTATTTTAATATCTTATGTTCGTTCTTTTACATTTAAAATTTACAGTACCCTTGTTTTTCTATGACTATAATTTTTATATCTATAATTTTACATTCGTATTTCATTTAAATTTTTAACTTTTTATTATAATTACACACTCGTATTATCTTTTATAATTATAAAAATTCGTATTATCACTCTAATTTTCTTTTTGCGGGGTTTTTTTCCCTTTTCCCCTTAAATTTAAGAATTTTTTCCCAATAAACTTACTAAATTTTGTTATTCTGTTTTTTTTTGTATAAAAGAGCATTTTTTAAAAGGCATCCAAAGAAGGGGAGGGGGAGGGGGTCAATATGGCCCAAAATAAATTCTTTTTATAAGAAAATTTCACAGACAAAGAAATAAGAAAACTACAATTAAACAGGACATCCAATTTCCCAAGGGAAATTCTAGTAAAAATTTGAATTAGTTTCCAAGTCTAAATTTCAGATTTTATGGAACAGCTAGGGAGGGACGGGAAAAGAGAAAAAATAATTTTTAAAAAAAAAATTTAACCCGGGTTGGGTTTTTTTGGCATAAAAAAGGACAAATAAAATCTCTGAAAGAAAATTATAGACTCAAGGAAAAATAAGGGGTTTACAGCCCAGCGGAAACGGGAAATCAAAAAAATTTGACTGATTGAAAAAAATAAGCCCAAAGGGATCTCGAGGGGCCTGTCTTCAAGGGTTTTTTTAAAGAATGCTGGGAGGAAACTTGGGGAACAGCAGCCCCTTTCGTATCACTCCCAAATTTCTATTATGTTTCAGATGGAAGTCCCATTTGGTCTACGTAGAAACAAGAATATATCGGGCACATTAAATCTTTTTTATTAGTGGTAAGGGGACAATCAACGCGATGCTGAGTAAGCCCAGTCCCAAACCCTTTTTTTTTACTTTTCTTTATTGTCAAAATTTTTTTCGCCTCCCACAGCGGTTTCCCTTCAGTCGAATGTAGGTAAATTATAATATTGGGATAAAAGAAGTGGAGAGGAAAAAAATTGAGGTGATCGGCCCCTCAGTGTTGATTGCCCCCTTTAAAGGGACTGTCACCAAAAAATTACCTCTCTGTTTTCCTACTACGTTCAATACTGAAATTCCCCTGTGTAAGCCGAAGAACCCGGTGCGCAGGTGAAACTTTTAAAAGCAAAAAAATTTCCTAAGGGGATTGCTGACGGGAAAAATGTACAAAGAATTTTTCGCAAACCCTTTATACACTCAATAAAAGCATCTGAATACTGAGAAACTTAAATTTTCCCTTCAACTCGTTCCCGGGAAATGTACAGGGGAAAGGGACAAAATTTACTCTAAAATTTGGGAAAAATCCTGGCCCCCTGGCCCCAAAAACCTGAAGGGGCTCAACTCATTTATATGACTAGATTTAAGAAAGTTAAAAATTCCCCCAAAAAAAAGCAGGAGCGTAAGAGCACACTAAAAGAAAACCCTATAAATGTCAGAGGTCCCAGTCTTTTTTTACGAAACATAGGTTTAGCCTTGTACCCTGCACACCGGTTTTGCATGAAAACCCCAAGGAAAAAATAGTAAAGAACAAAAGACAGAGGTGTTTAAAAAAACCTTATTTTATATTTTCTTCCCCAAAACAGCATAAAATTATTTTATACAATATTTAAAAAGGGGTATGTACAAAAAGGAAATTTGAAAGCAAGAGAAAAGGTGAAAAAACCGTTTCCCGGCCAGATTTTGGGGGGTAAATCCCCAATTTTTGATTCACAACTTTGGGGGGCTTCTTTTTTCTTTGGCTGGTTCCCAAAGGGTGCACCCATAAAAATGGGGCTCTGTCTTTTAATCCCAGCATTTTTTTACCAGTCGGGAAGGCAGCCAAACATGGGCGTGAAACCTACGCTGAAAAAAAATGTAAGGTACTCTTGCAACCCACACTCTTTCAACGCATTCTTCGTACTTGAGAGAAATTCCCAAAAAAGCCTCGGGGCGGTTAAGGGGAAAGCTGGCCCCATTCCCCTCAAATCGTTTCTGACCAGCCGGATTGTGGTTCGTAGGCCTTGACCCTTCCAGGGGGCCCTGATCGGGGGCCCGGGGCCGCGGGGCGTTGCCCCCCGGAAACGCCCTTTCAGGTATGAAAGTGAGGGACATTTTGTTTTATTGTCTGTTTGAGAGACGGTAAAGTTTAAGGTGATTGAGAGAAAAATACAATTAAAAGGGAAACCCTTCATTGACGATATTTGCTCATACAGGGGAAATTTTCTTTTTACAAAGCTTTACGTAATTGTCATATATAGGAATAAAAACATATTTATTGAAAACATGGGGGCTTTTTCAGTCTTTTTAGGTTGAAAAAGCCATCAGGGGGCAAAAGTTCTTTAAAAAATTTGTTTTGGGAAGAAAAATGGTTCAAAAGAACCGCCCCGATTGTTTAATTGGGACACTGTGCTCCATTTGGGGCTATCTTTACTGGGGAAAAAACTTTTCCACAATTAAGTTTCCCCAAATTTTGCACAAGTGTTAATTCATAAAGTATGGTTATTTTTAGGGGTGAAATTATCCCGGTCAAACACCCACAGTGGGTCCTGCCCCCCTGTAAAATGTTTTCAATTCCCTCACCTCTCTCCTGTCTCCAGTATATTTTTCTCCATTTTTAAAGCATCTGCTTCATTTTCATCAGAACAAAGGGGTTGAACTTTTTTCTATAAAGGCGGGAAAAGACTAATTATCTTATTTCCCTTACTCCATAATAATTTCTCCCATTGAACGAAAAAAATACACTGGTTGGGCGAAGTCTCTAAAAACAAAGATATCCGGGTGTTACACATGCGTCTTTTCGTTAATTTTTTTGTTTTTGGGCTTTATAATTTTATTTAAAACCCGCCTACAACTTTTTGGGAAGTCTTTGTTTGCATGAAGATAAAAAATCAGGAAAAAAAAGTTTGTAATTTTTGGGACGTGACGGTTTTTTTTCCACGGGGTCGTATACATGGAGAAGCCCCCCGGGCCGGGAAAGCCCTTTAGAAAAACCTACCTGTACTTTTTTAACCTGTACCTGGTCCTGTCCCCGGGCCCGGGTCCTGGCCCTTGGCCCTGTCCGGGGTCCGGGTTTCCTTTTCAAAAAACGCACCCACAGATGAAGCAGGATCTCTTTTTACCACATTCGCCACAAAGTAATAATTTTTTTAAATTTAAAATTTTGTTTTAGCTTCGGGGGACAAACATACACCCTCAATTTGGCTTAGCCATGAGCTCATCTATTAACCAGTTAAAAGTAATTTTTACGGGGGAACACCCGGGGTTTCCACTGACATCCTACCTAATATTCCTAAAAAAACTATAAACTTGGATGTTTTTAATGTAGTTAACTTTTTTGGTCATCGTACGGGGGGAGGCTCACCATCCCAAAACATCTAAACAAGACCACGAGGGGTTTGTCGGGGATAAAAACCCTTTCCTAGAACGTTCAGGATCCCCATGGCGCATACCAAAAAAGACAAATGTAAATGCCTAAAGCCCCCTCTTACAGCTTCACTTTCCCACCAAACAAACATCAGCAACCGCAGGAAGAAGCCATGCAAAATTCTCAGTAGGAAAAAAAATAAAAAACACAACGGTGTTTTTATCATTTTTGTGACAGGGTTTTTCAAATGTTTCACTGTGATGATGGGGGGCCCACATGAAAGTACCCAAAACCCGCCTTCGACTTCCATCAAATATTTAATGAAAAAAAAAAAGAAAAAACCTGAAGCCCAGGGGCCACCACAAAGCCGGGAAAATACGTAAACTTTTTGCAGAGGTAGTGAAAAAAATTTAAGTGGGAAAAACACAAAAACCCGTTTGGGGACAGGGAGATCAGAGAAACGCCAGAGACAAAACAAAAACAGACAGGAAACATATGTTTGTTCAGGGGGAAGACAAACTAACAGTTCCCGAAAATAATGTGCCCAACAAATTTGCTAAAAAAAAGAAATAGGCGGCATTTCACAAACAGAAACCCACCGAAAATTAAATGACACATGCTACACCAGGGGGCACTCCCGGAGGCCTACTGCCTCACTAAATTTGTCTAACCCTTTTTTTAAAAGATTACTTGATATGCTACTAATTTTTTAACCCCACTTTTTTGTACTTTAACAAATTTTCTTGTACTATTTATAATACTTGCTGAATTTTCTAGGATTAAGACTAAAAGTACAAGCTAAGGGCCCCAAAACATGCCTTAAATACAAAATCCCCCCCCCCAAATTGGACCTTCAAAAATTATTATGAATGTCCTAAAGCATATTGCGGAAAATTGATCAAAAAACTTGCATTTGTATTTGACAATTTAACGACAAATTTTTTTAAAAAAGCACCCCCCCCCCAAATTTAATTAAAAAATGTAATAAAAAAACCTTTTTAAAGATTTAAAATACCCAAGGATTGAAACTTTACCTTTTTTTTAAAAGCAAAGTAATTACTATCCGGGGGTAAAGTTTATTTTAAAAGGTTGTTTAAAAATGCTCCGCAAAACCAGGAACCTTTTAAAGCCCAATAATGTTAACGATTCCAAAAACCAATTTGGGGAAATTGTAGGGGTAGAAAAAAGGGGTATTTAAATGTTTATTATTCTTGTCAAAGACACCATTTGTACTTTTTATTAAATATTTAAAATTTTTTCCTTTATTTTCAGTTTATATTTTTTTATTGTAATGTATTTTTTTATTTATTGTAATTATTGTTTTTACTTATATTGAAAAATTAGACAAGTGCGTAACACCCGGGTTGTCTTTTTTACGTAGATTTTTTGGCCCAACCGGGGAGGCTTTATCAGATTCATTTACCACACCCGGATGACTCAGACTTTTAAAGTTTAGGGGACTCAACACCTGCTGCTAGGCTGGGGGGATCGCACCTTCTCGGGTTTGGGACTCGCACCTTCTGCTAGATTTAGGGACTCAAAAATGCTGTGAGCTGGGGGATTCAAAAATTGTTTGCCGGGGCTGGGGGACTCGCACCTCTGCTAGGCTGGGGGATTTCAAAAACCTTTGCTGCTAGGTGAGGGACTAAACACCTGCTCCCTGGGCCCGAGGGGACAAAAACACCTGCTGCTGGGGGCGGGAGGAACTAAACACCTGTGCTAGGGCTGAGGGATAAACACCTGTTCTGGGTTGAGGGAAGCTCAACACCTGTTTTGCTAGGCTGAGGGACTAAACACCTGTTTGTTTAGGCTGGGGGACTAAAACCCCTGCTAGGCTGAGGGACTCAACACCTTTTGCTAGGTTGAGGGCCCTCCCCAACCTTCTGTAGAGGAGGGACTCAACACCTCTGCTGGGCTGGGGGATTCAACACTTGCTGCTGGGCTGAGGGGATCAACACCTGCTCCCGGGTGAGGGACTCAACACCTGCTGCAAGGTGGGGGAATCGCCCCTGCGTTTAGGCTGGGGACTAAAACACCTCTTAGGCTGGGGGAAACTAAAAAACCGGTTTGCTGGGCCCTGGGGGGACTCAACCCCCTGCTGCAAGGCTGAGGGACCCCCAAACCTGCTGTAGGCTGGGGACTAAAACCCTGTTTCGGGTTTTGAGGGTTTCCCAACACTTCTGCTAGGCTGAGGGACCAACCCTGCTGCCAGGCGGGAGGGCCAACCCCTGCTGCTAGGTGGGGGGACTCAGACCTGCTGCTGGGTGGGGGCCCTCAAAACCTGGGGGGTTTAGGAAAGGGATCAAACCTGTGCTAGGTTTGGGGGACCCCAACCCCCTGCTGCTAGGTTGGGGAAAACTAAAACCCCCTGCTGCTGGGCGGGGGACTCAACCCCCTGTTTGTTAGGTGAGGGCCTCAACACCTGCTGTAGGGGGGATCAACCCCTGCTGCTAGGCTGGGGACCCAACACCTGCTGTATTTGGGGGACTCAACCCCTCCCTGCTAGGCTGAGGGATCACCCCTGTTTGCTAGGCTGAAGGGACTCACCCCCCTGTTTCTAGGCTGGGGGGAATTTCACCCCCCTGTGCTAGGTTTGAGGGACTAACCCCTGCTGCTGGGTTGGGGGACTCAAACCTGCTCCCTAGGCTAAAATGACTAACACCTGTGCTAGGCGGGAATGACTCAACACCTGTGCTGGGTGGGGATCACCCCCTGCTGCAAAGGCCCTGGGGGAACTCCCCATTGTTTGCTGGGCCCCTAAGGGCCCTAAACATCTGCTGCTACGTTAAAGGGACTCAACACCGCTGCAAAGGCTGAATGATCAACACTGCTGTTTTAGGGGGGAAACTAATTACCTCATCTTTCTCCCTCTTCATTTTTCGTTTTCATCCCGGGTTATATTTACTGATAAAGCCACTGGCTGGTAAAACTTTGTACAAAAAAAAGGGGCCCATTTTGTTATACGTGAGGAAAAAAAAAGGCAAAATTAAACTCACAATAACAACCCCCCACCAACACAAAGAACCTTAAGACAACTTTTCCCTGTCCGACTTGGATTTTAACTATTTAATCGTGTGATTTTACCGTGCAAGAAACGTAAAAAAACCGACAATATAAAAATTTAAGATCCAAGTGAAACATCTGGATTTTTTTAAATTTGTAGACGTTTCGCCATCCAGTGGTTTTTTAAAATTAAAAAATTTCCCTAGGACTAATTAAAAGACATTTGAACTATATACAAAAGATGAGGTTAATCAGATCCTCAGCCTTGGAGTTAGTGTTGTGGGGGGCCCTGACCACCTCAAAACTATTTTTTTTAAAAAAATTGATAACTATCACACATTTTTCCCTTTGGGCGGGCCTCTGTATTTGACTGAAGAAGTCAAACTGTTTTGGCGATACTTTTCAAAAATTTTAAGATATCCAGTCGTTGCACAAGTGTTTTATTTCTCTACTTGTTGGTAATATTAAACTTTTTTACAGTACATTATTATAAAATAAAATAAAAAAAAGAAAGCAACTTTACAAAATAGAAAATATTAACTCACGAAATCTTAAAAACACGATTGTAAACGAATCATAGAAAAGATGGAGGCCGCCGGGCCTTGGGTTCGGTCCCCATCCGTTCGGGTAATTTGATTTCAAAATAATATTAATTTTTCAAACCCCAATCACAAAGGTATCCCACACAAAGGGGCGATCGTAGCAAAGTAATTAGCCAATAAAAATCCATGGAATTGTAAAAGGGGCGTGGGGGGGACGCCCAATGAGAGTCCACCCCAAAATCCCCCCTTTCCCAGTAAAAAAAACTGGAAATCAATGCCCGGGGAAAGGTGAACGAGGTAAAAAACCCACGGTATGAAATGTATGTATATATATTTATATATTATATTTTATATATATATTTATAAATAAAATATATATATATAAAAAATATAAAATATATATATATATAAAATAGGCGTGGAGTTAAAAATAAAAAAATCACACAAAAAGTGGGAGTTGTCACAGTTGCTCTTTGTTTGATGACACTGTGCTCTTGGGAGATTCTAAAGAGAAGTTGCAGAGTTTGGTGGATGTTTTTGGGTTTAGGGTGTGAAAAAAGAAAAAAATTTAAAGGTGAATACAGGAAAAGAAAGGGTTTAAGAGGATAAAAAAAAAGTTTAAGGTTTTGATGAAAGATTGAATATCAGATTGGAGGGAGAGAGTATGGGAGGGGAAAAGAATTCAGATTTTTGGGGGAGGGGACGTTGTCAGCGGATGGGTTTATGAAGATGAGGTGAATCTTTGGAATTTTGATGGGGGAAAAAAGGTGAGGGGTTTGGCATTAGGATCTGGGGGGAGAAAAGAACTTTGTCCTTGGGGGGCAAAGAGGGGAATTTTATGAGAGTATATTTTTAAACCAAAACGCTCTTATATGGGTGTGAAGCGTGGGTGATGAATGTTGCAGCGAGGGGGAAGGCTGGGGCAGGGGAGAGGGCCATGTTGAGGGTAATGTGTGGGGTAAAATATAATGCAGGAATTCGTATTTGGGGAAAGTTAGGAGGGGTGGGGGAAATTCCCAAAAATGTTGTCCACAGGGCTGGGGAAAGGGTTTTGTTGAGGGGGTTTTGGGACATGTAGAGAGAATGGAGCGAAACAAAATGACTTAAAAGGGGTATCAGTCTTTTGGGAAAGGGAAAGGCGGGGAAAAGGGCGGCCTAGGAAAGGTTGGGGGGAGGGGGAAAAAGGGGGTTTTTTGTGTGCGAGGGGCTTCGCCCTTCCGGGGCAGGCATCCCGTGGGGCCGTTTTTGGATAGGAGTGAAGGGGAAAACAAAGGGTTTTTTAAAATACTTGACTTGCTGTTGGATGTGGCAAAGTAAATTTAGAAGGGATTCGGGGAAACCCGGCAGGCCGGCCCTTGAGTCCGGGAGATGGGAAGTACAGTGCCTGCACCTAAAGGGGGGGTGTTAATGTTGCATTTTAAAAAAACTGTAGTGAAAAGCACCCTTCTGGCAAAATTTTTGAGGGAAAAGTAAAAGATGGTAAAAGTTTTTCTTTTTCGGGCCACCCTCCCTTGGGGGGAATCGGCCAGTGTGATAATATATATATATATATATATAAAAAATATTATATTTTAAATATATAATATATATATAATATATAATATAAAATATTATATATATATATATATATATATATATATATAATTTTTCGCTGTATATACCCTGTTTGTCCCTCTTTTCCCCTTTTCCCAGGTACGGGATGCAACAAAATCAAAAAAGAAAACGGGTGCTATCCCAATGACAAAGTAACAGAGGGGTTAAAAAAAAACAATAATAAAAATAATTTAAATAGAAAAATCAAATTTTTAGGGAGTTTTGTATTATGTAAATTTAAACTTTTCCCTTTTCGGACGGGACTTATTAAAAAAAAACACAAAAAAGTGCCCCCCTTTGCGGGGCACCAACATGACCTTGTCTGCCCATTTCACGGGAATTTTTCCTTTGAAAAGCCATCAAATGTTAAAAAATCTTCACTCTCAGTGCAGAGCTGTCAAGACAGTGGGGAAAAATGACAGCATGTAACTTGATTCTATTTATACTGTGATGACAGTGTTAAAATTCGACTTCGGACTACAAAACAAAAAATAAAAACGTGCTTTCGTGTTAACTCTAACCTATTAACTAAAAGTGTCTACACAAGAATAAAGGGCTGCAGTACCCTACGGGTTTAATGTGGGCTGTTCCAACTACATTCAAAACCCCGTTTCATGTACCCAGGGGTTTATCTACGGAAAAAAAGCTTTAATGAAAGCCTTAAATTGTCCCCTTTGGGCCAAAAAAACTGCACCCATTTTTTTAGATAAGTTTACCCATAAAAAAACCCTCAAAAATACAAGCCAAGCTCGTTACCCTTTTAATTTAAAAAATTAGGGCCCATACATGAAAGTTAAAAATTTCCTTTTTTTCTTGTTTTTCCACGGGATACATTTTGGGGTTCTATATGTGCTCAAATTCATTTTCTTTTCGTTTCTTCTCTTTCTGCACTAAAGAAAGGGGAAAAACACACAGATTTCCTACCCTGCCCTAGGGGGGTTTTCCCCAAATACGAAAGTATTAGTTTTAACTTGCTGAATGATTTTTCTCACAGCTGGCAAGGGAAAACCCTGTGGGGGTTAACTTTTAACGGAATGGGCAGTGCAAAGATTGGGGAAAGACGCTCTCATCTCCATACTGAACAATAAATTCGGGGAAAATCTTGGGGTTTTTGTATTTTCATGTTGGTTGGACTTGATAGTAACATTATGAAAAATTTTTTAAAATTTTTCATATAGTGCTGCCCAAACCAACATTACAGCTCTGAAATTCCCCCCAGATTTTTGAAATTTTTTTGGTTTTTGTCGGTGCCTTAACACAGTCCTTGATATCAAAAAGGGAAAACCAAACTTGGCAAAAAGTATCGTGCAAACGACCCCGAACCTTTCATCCATTTCTTTTTTGTAAAGATTTTTCCGAGTGTTCCCTTTAGGGACTCTACATTTCCCCCTTTGGCTGTTAACCCAGCGTTCTCGAGTTCTCATCGTCATTTCTTTTTCTTTCGTCCCCAAACATCTCTAAATTCAGTATTCCATTCTTGACAGGGGACAGAGTTTTCGAGTGATTCACTGACCAAAAACTTTCTCTTTCAGCATAAAAATGATCTGGGGAGGCTTTAAAATTCAGGGCAGCAACGGGGAAAGGGTTTCGTACTAGGACCCGGGAAGCCTCTTTTGAATATGGTAAAATGCAAAATGAGTACTTTTTTCCCAAAAAACCCCGGGCAGTCAGAAAATCAAAAAATCAGTATGGGGTTTTAAAACAGCTGCCTTGTGCACTTCTTGTTTCACTGTCTCGTTTAAATTTTTTTATCATTCCGGGGAAGAAGTATCCCCTAAAGGACTTGATGACGGGTTTCCCCTGCTTCTGCCCCTTTGGGACTCCCCCGGGTTTTTGGGAAATTCCATTTAAAAACCACGGCATGGCGCTTTTGTTTTTTTTCCCAGTCTGTGTTTGAACGAGAAAAAGAATCCGTAGAGAGCTTCGAGGGGCTCCAAGAAACGTGCCCATCACTGTATCCTGCTTGACTACATTAAAACTCCCCAATCGAGTGAGTGTTTGGCACAGTTCACAAACCCACTGAAAAAGTTGTTTTTCCACTTTTCTTTTGATGAACCCCCACTTCTGTGGCTTACCCTTCCAACCCAGCGTTGTAATAGAACTGTAAAGGACAATCTTGTAACCCTTTTCGTCCATCTTTAACTGTTCAAAATGTTTTTTCATACAAGCCCCCAGCTTTCCTTCTGGCTTTTTCCGGGATAAAATCAAGGAAAGACTCTCTAAAAACGGACTTTTTTTCCCCAAAAAAATTTCCCACGTCCCTCCCCTACGGACATTTTCACGGTGTCCCTGACCGGGAGGCGGTCGAAAATGAACCTTATTACTGGGTTTAAAAAATGCTTCCCCGTAAATCTACGACCAGTGGACCCCCCCCCATCTTGTGGATAAATTCGTTTGGCCCACCCGGTGAAAAAATAAGACATGGTTCCGGGGAAAAATTTCCACAGAAGTGAAGTGTTTTTTTCATGATAGGGTCAAAGAGGGGCCCAGTAGTTTCAGTAACCCAAAGGGGGGGGAATTTTTCCCACATTGGATTAAACGTTCAACTGAAGTGACTCCCTTGTCCTCCAAAGCCGGGTTTCTGAGTCGAAAGGGAAAATTTTATGCAGTGAAGGATTCGTAAAGGAAACATCCAAAATTCTTTTTTTTTTCTTCTCGGGTCTGTGTGAAGTTCCGCGTCAATAACTTCTTTGTTTTCAGCAAAAATTTTCCATTTTTTTTCCCACTCCCCGGAAGAAACTCCCGATGATTTTTAGCATTTTTAGGCAAAAAAAAACCTCTAAAGGTGTTTTCCCACTGGTTAAAATCCATTTTCCCTGCTCAAATAAATTATGGTCTGCCCGGGGAAAAAAGGGAAAGACATTTCGGGAAAAGGGAAATTTGGGAACCAGGGAAATGATCGTGGTGAGTAAATGTTTCACCACGACCTTTTCCCCTCGATTTTTTTTTTTAAATTTAAATTTTGTTCATTGGGGGCGATTATCTGCGGGCAGGAAAGCCCCGTCACCTGTTTTTGGAAGTTATCGAACCCAGCTTTTTTTTTCTTTTTAAAATGCGTAGGTGGGGAAATTGCTTTTCCATTTTAAAAAACCATTTTTTGTATGCACCCTTCTAGGCTCTTCGACACCATCCAGTTCACTGGGTTTTCAGTGTTGGGGTTTTTTAATTTTTTCGGGTAAAATTTTCGCCGGTATACTCAGATCACCACCCCCAACATCGTCTTCCCCTCCCGTCATGCCACTTTTCTCTCTACCCAATCTCCTTTTAATTTTCGTTTACCCGGTTTTGTTAAACTTGACCTTCTCCTCGGCGGGGTGACACATTTGTTTTTAAATCCCCCAAACGGTTTCTAACAACTTGTGAAAGGTACAAAAGGGGCCCTTATGGGGAATGTGTTGGGGAAAAATTTTTCCCGGGCTTTCTACAAAGCATAAAAGAACTTACTCAATTTTTGGTTTCCCTCCGCCTCCAATTTTGGGCTCTTCCACCCTTCGCCCCATTTTCCTTAAAGGAAATTTTTTCATTGTCTTTTTAAAAATGCCCCTGAAATAAGGAAATAAACATTTTTTAATAAGAACTTTCAGTTTTCAAGATTTTCACAAAATTGTAGATTTACTCTGTATTTTTGCCCCAGGAGATGTTCATACTCCCAAATTGTTACTGTGAGCTATGGGGTCACGTTGCCCCCAAACCCCACCCTAGTGCTTTCCCCATGATCCTAAAAGGACAGTTCAATATCGAAGAAATTTTTTTTTACTACCCGGGATGGCTTGTCCGACTTGAACAGAAACGTCAGTGGCGCCCGGGGCCCGTCCTTTCCCCTCCCAATACCTTGGGGTAAGTCACGCATTACCTGTCCAAAGAAATTTTTAAAAGTACCCAAAGGGTTTTCTTGTTTCGGTGTTTCCTTGGGAAAGAAATGGTATAGGTAGGGGACACGTTTGTTTAAGGACAAACATCCCAGTATAATGAGATCCTTTTTTTTGGTAACGTTTTGCCCACACGGGGGGTTTTTTAAAGTCAAAAAACAGGATCCCGGGGAACGAACAAAAGTTCAGTAAGGGGGGGAGGGAGGTAAAAGTGGGGGTGGGGCATAGGTTTACCCCATAAAAAAAATGGGCCAAAGCATGGAACGCTTAAAGGGCGAAAAGACAGTGGCAGCAGTGGTAGGAAAAATTTCATCAGTTCAGTATTTGTCTTTTTTGGGAAAAAACACATTTTTGAGTTTTTTAAAAGCCCTTCGTTTGTTAGATACTTTTTTTTGGGAAAATTGTTGTCGAACCCCTTTGATGAATTGTTTCATAAAATCTTGGACTTGTAGTGTGAAAATTATATGGCCCAAGTTTAGGGGTATTTGACATTTTCCCTTGCAGAGTTCAGGGGGAAGTTCTTTGGTGAACCCTTTTGTTTTCCCTTCGTAGGGGTAATGGTCTTTGGGTTTTTTAGGTGAGGCCCCAGGGTTTTGGTCGTCGAAATTTAATTTCTTTTTTAGAGATGTGGGAGTCCCTTTTTTTTTTGTTTTTTGGGAATTGTGGAAACAGGGGGTCCAAAAAGGGGAGCTGGTGGGTCAAGAGTAATGGAAAACTGGGGGGGTCAGGAGTGGACTGGGGCTTTTTGTTGGAGGGAAAGGGAAAGGAAAAAGTGAGCCTCCCACGGGTGGAGAATATTTTCAGTAATTCTCTGAAAGAAAATATGATATTGGGGAAAAAAGGGAAATGGGAATGCGTTGAGGGCGAAAGAGTTTTTTTTATTGTAGTGTTAAGTTTCCAGGAAAGGTAAGTTCTTCATTTTGAGAATGCATGGGCATTTTCATTAATTTGGCTGACGTCGTTGGAAAATGCCCGGAATAAAGTTGGGGAGCAGAACAGGCTATTGGGAAAAAAAGGAAAATCTTGTGATTGCAGCATAAGTCGGTGCCCCGAGTTTTTTTTTATTAAAGATTTTCTTCCCCGGGAAAAACTTGGGGGCAAGAGAGTGATAATCATTCTTGAGTTTAGAAATTTTATAACATAGAGCTGGCGGTTTTGGGAAATTTTTTTAATGAAACTGAAGGTGTCCCCCTTTATTTTTTATTTTTTAACGAGTCGTTTCCCAAATAACTGTTGATGGGTGGGGCGCTGCGGTCAAATTTTTTTTCCCAAACACCATTTCTTGGCCCTCAACATACGGGAAAAGCTATTTCGAATCACAGTCCCCTTTAAAGGGATTCTAGCTAAGGGGGGATCTTGTTGTTTCCCCCACTGTTTTTAAAACAGTGGCCAAAGAAAAGAGTTTCCCTTTGTCTGAGGAGGTTTGGAAAAGTTTTTTTAGGGTGGTTTTCAGAACCCTTGCCAGTCTGTTTTAAAATTTCCCTCTGACAAGTTAAGAGAGAGAGCCCGACTCAGTGGGCATGTGTACAGTGGGTGCTAACCCTGAAACGAATGATCTGATCTGTTCAATGCTACGAGCCTAAAAACTGATCCCTGTGGAACTCCAATTTTAACTGGTTCCAAATTTAGATTTGCAATTTTTTTATTTCAGAATTTTTCTGCCTTTCTATTGGTCAGTATTTCCCCCAAACCCCTTTAGAACTTTGCTCTTTCCCATACATGTTTACCACTTTTTAAGAAAACCCTTTTTTGCGGTTCCCCATTGAAAGCTTTTCGAAAAATAAATAAACATTTTTTTTTTTTATTTGTGGTCCTCTTTCTCAAATGCTTTTTCCCAAAAAGGTTTTGCAAATTTGTAAATTTGGAATGCCCTTGAGTGGAACCGTGTTGGGCTATTTAAACAAATTAATTTGGCTTCGTATTATATAGGGGTATAATTGAGCTTAACACTGTTATTATTGACGTCAGGTTATTGGGCGTTTAAATTTTATGGCATTTTCTTTTCTTCCCGGGACAAAATCCCGTTTGGATTGTCATTTTAAAAAGGCTTGTTAGCAGCTGACTTAAGTTCCAACTTGCTCTCTCATCTCTCCTGTGCCCGAGAAGGATATAAGGTAAGTGTAGTAATTCCCGTTCACTTCCCGTCTGAGGGGTACTCCCCCACCCCAAAAATGTGGCTGGGGAACCCGGGACATTCATCAAATTTATAGCATTTGGTTTTCCAAAGAAGTGATTTTTTCTTCATTTAAATATTTAAATTTAGCACTTTTAACACCCCTAATGGCAGCCGCTGAAAAACAAGAATGCAGACAGTTTTTTAAGAAAAATTTTAAAATTTTTGGTTTATAGCTTCGTTTACCAAAGAAACAATGCCCTGTAAACCCCCTTTTTGTGAAAAGACTTTCAGTAATTCTGCCGTAATACTATTAAAGTACGGTTTATTAAATTATTTTTATTTTATATGTTAGGGGTCGATCAAACAACCCAAAAATTCATGAAGGAGTTGATAGTTGATGATTCCCGGGGGCCCCCGATACAGTACATATTTGATGGCCATATTAAAAATGAAATTTTTTATTAATGGCTGGGATAAATTTTTTGATTCTTGTGTGAAGACTGAAAAAAAAAATTTCGGGTAAGCATCGGAGCCTAGTTCAGTGGTTCTATTTTTTCCATGAACTTTGTCCTTACATTGAAAGAACCCTTTTGAAATTTTTCTTTAATTTTTCTATTTTAAATTTCAAAGTCAATTTTAAACTTTTTAATTTTTTCTTAACCCCTTTGAACAATCTTAATCATCACTAAAAAACACTGTTAAACATAATAATGGGGCTTCAACATCACTCAAGTTTGCAGCAATGCTAGGGGGTTTGGAAACACGAAAAGATATCAGGAAACACGACAGATTTTCAGGGAAAAAAGACAGATATCAGGAAACCCCGGCCGATATCAGGAAAAACAAAATATCAGGAAAAAACGACAAAATTTGGAAACACCCCCCAGAAACAGGAAAAAACGACCGATAAACAGGAAAAACACATATATCAGGAAACACGACAGATATAAGGGAACACGACAGAATAGGAAAAAACGACGATATCAGGAAAAACTCGAAACCCATTTTCCGGAAAACGACGTATCAGGGGAAAAACGACCGATTCAGGGAAAAACGAAGATATCAGGAAAAACGACCCATTTTCAGGAAAAAACACCGTATCAGGGAAAAAAACAAAAGATATCAGGAAACACGACCAAAATATCAGGAAAAAACGACCCGATATCAGGAAACACGACAGTATCAGGAAACACCCACAGAATCAGGAAGCACGACACATATCAGGAAAAACCACAGATATCAGGAAACACGACAGATATCAGGAAAAACGACCGATATTTAGGAAACCCCGACAGATATCAGGAAACCCCCGACCCATATCAGGAAAAAACGACAAAAAATCAGGAAAAAACGACACATATCAGGGAAAACGACCCCATATTTAGGAAGCACGACAGATTCGGAAACACGGGCAGATTTTCAGGAAAAAAACCCCATCGATATCAGGAAACACGACAATATCAGGGAAAAACGACCGATATCAGGAAAACACACAGAAATTTAGGAAACACGACCGATTCAGGAAAACCCCGACCGGGTATCAGGAAACACGACAGGGTATCAGGGAAACCCCGACCCTATCGGAAAAACGACCGATTTTCAGGAAAAAACGACAGATATCAGGGGAAAAACGACCGTATCAGGGGAAAAACGACAGATAAACAGGAAACACGGGCCGATTCAGGGAAAACCCCGACAGATATCAGGAAACACACAGATTTTCAGGGAAAAACGACCGATATAGGGAAAACGCAGAAATCCCAAAAAACACGACAGAAAATCAGGAAAAAACGACAGATATCAGGAAACACGACCCCGAAAATCAGGAAAAACGACCCCCATATTTAAAGGGAAAAACGACCCGATATCAGGGAAAAACGAAGATATCAGGGAAAAACGGGCAGATATCAGGAAAAACGACAGATAACAGGAAACCCGGGCCCAAAAACCCGGAAACAGACAGATTTCAAAACACGACCCTATCAGGGAAAAACACAGATATCAGGAAAAACGACCGATTTTCAGGGAAAAACCACCGATATCAGGAAACACGACAAAATTCCCGGAAACACGACGATATCGGGAAAAAACGACAATATTTTAGGAAAACACACAAAATATCAGGAAAAAACGGGCAGATATAGGAAACCAGACAGATATCAGGAAAAAACGAAAAGATATCGGAAACCAAAGACAATATCAGGAAACAGACCGATATCAGGAAACACGACCAATATCAGGAAACACGACAGATTCAGGAAAAAACGAAGATATCGGGAAAACGACCGATAAACAGGAAAAACGACCTTATCAGGAAACACGGAAAAATAAAAAGGAAACACGGGCAATATCAGGGAAAACACAATATCAAAACACGACGGTTTTCAGGGAAAAACGACAGATATCAGGAAACACGAGATATCAGGAAACCCCAAGATATCAGGGTCAAAGACCGATATCAGGAAACACGAGATAAACGGGGAAAAACGACAGATATCAGGAAAACGACACATATCAGGAAGCAGACAGATATCAGGAAACGAATTTTTTCAGGGAAAAACGATCGGGTACAGGAAACAACAGGTATCAGGAAAAACGACCGATATCAGGAAACACACAGATATCAGGAAAACCGACACATATCAGGAAACACGACAGATTTTCAGGGAAAAACGACCGATATCAGGAAAAACGACACATATTAGGAAAAAACACAGATATCAGGGGAAAAAAAAAGGGGGGTAGGGGGGGGGGGGGGATTTATGGGGGGAAAAGGGGGATAGGAAAAGAAAGTTAGGGAAACCGGGGCAATATCAGGAAAAAAACAGGAAAAGATATCAGAAACAGGGCAAAATATCAGGGAAAAAAGACAGAACCCCCAAAACGACAGATTATAAAGGAAAAAACGACCAAAAAATTAGGAAACACGAAGAACAGGCCCCCGATATCAGAAACAACCCACCAAAATTTTTGGGAAAAAAGGCCGATATCAGGAAACACGACAATATCAGGAAAAACGGGCGGGTATCAGGAAAAAAGGGAAATCCCCGGCCCCCCCCGTATCAGGAAACACGACGATATCCAAGAAACACGGGGGGGGGGATATCCGGAAAACGGGGGGGGTACCCCGGAAAACAGAAAATAATCGGGGGGCCCCGGACCCCCGTTTTTCAGGAAAAGGGGCAGTTTTTGGAAAAAACGCCAGAATAGGAAAAAACACGCAAGTATCAGGAAAAAACGACAGATTCATGGGAAAAAACGAAAAATATCAGGAAACAAAGACAGTTTTCAGGGAAAAACGACAAGTATCAGGGAAAAAACACGAAGATATCAGGAAACACGGGAAAAAAACCCCCCAAAAAAAAGAAAATCAGGAAACACGACAGATATCAGGGAAACAACAAGTATCAGGAAACACGACCCGTACCAGGGGAAAAAGGACAAGTGTTTCCTGTCGCGGGGCTTAGTCATTTTATGACCCGCCGCTGGGGGTTTTCCCGTCATCTGACCCAGGCTTTTCCCCTGGCTTACCTGGGTTTCCCCTCCTTTAAAAATTTTCGGTTAAAATTTTTAACCATTTTTTTACTCTCCCCTCCTCCAAAAAAAAACCCCTGCCATCACACGCAACCAAAAAGATACCTTTCCCCCTGCTGGGTACTACTACCAAAAACATGAGTCCGTAGGGCCCCCGGGAGTGATTTTTGGGCCCTTTTTTTTTCAAGGGCGTTTCCTATAGTTTGCCCCTTTTGTGTTTATTTTGTTTGTAATTTTAATTTATCAAAACTCCTGGAAGCGAAACGTTGCCCCTAAAAAAAATGCCACTTTTGTTTCCCTTTGTGTTCTTTTTTTCCCAACATATTGTGGGGAATTCCCCACATTTTATAATTTCTAAATTTTAAAAATATTATTTAATATTAATTTCTACTAAAAATAATTAAAAATATATTAATTTTAATTTTTTTTATTAAATGCAATAATTTTTTTGTTTTTATTGTTGTTTGTATTATTATTGTTATTATAGTAATTGTTACTATTGGGTGTTGTTTTTGGAAAAAACGGATTTTCAAGATTTATTCCTTTAAATTTTTTTGGGATAAAAAAACATTTATTTTTATGATTAACTCCCCATGCAGTAGTTTTAATTCTATCTTTTTTGGCATCATAAACATTAAATTTCCCCACTAGTTTCTCCAGTCTTGTGCATAAATACCAAAATCGACATTTAGCCTTTTTCCCCCGCTGCTTGACATTACCAGAGACTCAAAAGATTTAGGTTTCCCCCAGGACAGCACCAACAAAACACTGGGTTGCTATGAAAAGTTTTAAAATGACACGGTTTCAAATTTGTTCATCCCGGGGGAGTGGGCGAGGCTGCTGCGACGGGAAGCCTCACTCCCCTGTATTACGAAAATAGTAAATGAGTAAAGGAAGGGGCCAGCGACATTTAGGCCCGGCACAAAAAGTAGCGCTAACACGGGTTTCAAGGATAATACTTGACAAGGAAAATGGAAAATGCGGGAACCCAAAAAAAAACAAAGGACATTTAGAGGGGGGATTTTTTGGGGAGTGACCCCAAAAGTTAACGCAGTTATTTTAGACTAAAGTCAGACGCGAAGGAGAAAAATATTCGATAAAGGGCTCTTAAAATTTCGGTTTAAAAAAAAATTAGCTGCCCAATTAGACGTTTTTTTAAAAAGACAAATATTTTTAAAAAGGGTATGTTAAAGGGGTTGCATAAAACCTTGCGGGTACGACCCCCATCTTATAACCCCCCGCCTTCTCTACCCCGACCCACATGCTGGGGCTAGAAGGTTTTTTTTCAAAAACCCTGAAGATTTTAGAGAGCAAGGGGATTTTTGCTCAGCCTAGAGATAACCCAACAACTGCGGGTTAACACCCTTTAAGAGGGCCCCCAAGCTGGGAGCTCAACGCTCAAGAAACGCAGGAGTTTTAAATCTGCTTTTGTCAAACAGCATAAACATTTGTTGTTAATTTAGGGTGAATTGGGATAAAAAACTCGATCCTTAAAAGTCCCAGGAGGTGGAAATTTTATACACTAAAAAACCCGGAGCTGGGAAATGAAAATTTTTAAAAAAAAATTTTAGCCAAAAACGGACACATCATATAACAAATTTCCCTCTTTAAATCCCAAAAGAGGTCCCCGGGACTGTAGTCCCCAAAAGGCTCAGGAGCAGCAGCCAACTCAGGGCATGATTAATTTTTTTCAGAAACGGGGCAAAAGTATAATGCCCAAAATGTATTAGGCATTAATTCTTTTAAACATTTGTAAATGCTTCCCGGGGGAAAACTGAAAAGGATTTCTCAAAGGTTTAACCTCAGAAAGGATTCTTTAGGTATCCCCACAAGTGGTGCCCCAGGGATCCCCAGGAAAAAAATACCCAGGTATCCCCAAAAAATATTCTTAGGTATCCCCAGAAAGGGGATACCATCCCGTGGCTGGCGGATTTTTTTCTTAAAATATAATTATTTAAAAAAATGGAAATGCCTTTAACTTGTCAAGGGCCCTAAAAGGGCAAGGGAAAAAAGGAAAAAAAACCAAAAAATTTATCCGAAAGGGTAGGGAAGGGGAGGTCCCCAGGTTTTTTTAGGAAAGAGAGTCCTACGTCCCCTATTAATGCATAACCCATGAAAGATTTTCTTGTGCCCAAATTTTTTGTGCCGAACTTGACAAAGTCTCCCTTCCCGGGTTGGGAACAAACTTTAAGCAAACCTTTTTTAAAACTTAATGGAATTTTTTAAAAACTTTGGGAAAAGTGTAAAAGGGGCCAAACCTGCCAGGATGAAATGGCATATCTGTTTTCTTGCTTACCTTGAAAAATGTCTCTTCTAATTGGCCCTTTAACTTCTAATGTTGAAATATTATAAGAAACAAAGTTTGGGAAAAATTTTTTTGGGCCCGGGGTTTGTACCAAAAAATTTCCCCCAACCCCCCCCCGTTTGTGCCACAGAAAATACGTTATATATGTAACACTCCTAGAGTGGAAAGGGTGGGGGTTTGTAGGGGGTGATAATGTAGTGAGGAATGTAATGTAGTAATTGCCCCTATTTTTGGGGGGAGGAAAACCCGCTGCTGGTTTTTTTGGGGCACTGTAGCATTGCCTGGTCACGGTCAGTGGGCTGTCCATGTTAGAATTTTAGCAGTTTTCAAAGGGAAACCCTTTCCCCTTTTTTTAAAGTTCCTCCGGGTACTGATAACCACTGCTTGCGCGCATCTTTTTCTGGGGTTTTCTTTTCCCCGTTTGTGATGAGTTTTGCATCTTTCTACGGGGCATAAGTTTTTTTTTTGGGGGATGGGCATTTTATTGGGTTTGGGGTTTTTGGGCGAGGGAAAGGGATGTTGGGAAGAAATTCCTTTTTCCCCGGGGTTAAAACTACATGAAGTTTCCCTATGAAGCAATTTCGCATGCTTTCACATGGTGTAAAAGCAACTCTGGGCACTGATATTTCGCGGTTGTTATAACCAGTCTGGTGAAAAACCCCGTAAGGTTTTTTGCGAAAACTGCTGCTGCATTTTTGCCACTCTTCTTCCATTCTTTTGACCCATGAGTAAAATGGGGACTTGTTGGACCCCTCATCACTTTTTGGATGTGGTAAGTGTTTTCTGAGCCCTTCGTCTGAAGTGTCGAGTGAAGTGTGGAACCCGGAAAAAAATGTGGACAAAACACTGACATGCATAAATTTTTTGAGTAAAACTGGGGTTAAAAAAATGGTTTGGGTTTAGGGGAAAAGCAGGGGAAACCATAAATACGTAATAGACAGCAAAAAAAAAGTGTCAGAGGCCCAAAATGTTTTTTCTGCCCCCCAAAACATAAATAAAGGGTTTTTCCAATAGATCCCCGGGTGTTTTCAAGAGGGGGTTGGACAGACATCTGGGGTCAATTTTTCAACCAACCGGGGTGTGGTTCGTACGTTGGTTTACGAGCAGCCAACAGTAAAAAGCCCCGGTTTATCTGTCCCGATCCCTGCCAGGCCCCGGGGTGGACCGAGCCCCTAAGGCCTTGACCCCCAGGGGGTTTTAGGGTTACCTTTTAATTACAGTTATCAAAAGGAAATTTTTCCCATTTCCTTTAAAAAAGGTTAAGCAGCCATTAGTGACGGAATCAATGAAGGTTTTTTTATTGATGTTGTTGTCTTTATATCCCAAAATTTTAAAAAAACGCTTTACCAGACCTTTGCAACAGTACAACAACATCAGAGTCTTAAATCCAGGTGACCCCACTCACAAAAAAATCTGGAGTTTTTCCAGGTTACAACATTCACAGTAACAACTTTGGGGTCTATTCCAGGGGTTTCAAAAAGTCACATCAAAAAATGGGGTCTAACCCAGGGGAAAAATCCCCCAGCAATACTTAAGTCTAAATTCCCGGTGACAACAGCCCCAGCAAAAAACTGGATTTGCTTTTCCCGGATGCCCAAAAACCACAACAATATCTGGAGTCTACTCCATAAATTTTCAGAAAGTTTAAAACCCGGATTTTCCCCGGAGAGAGTTCCGGGGGGGAACGCCCCCGCGGCCCCGGGGCCCGTGACCAGGCCTTCTGGTGGATCAGAGCCCTGATCAAAACCCGGCTGTTTTTGTGACGCACGCAATCCAACGTACGAAACCAAGCCCGGGTGGGGCAGGGACCGAATTTAAAAGGGGGTTGTCCCGGGGCCTCTTTTAAGGGCTGCCGGGGGCTGTTGGTAATTCCCCCCCTTATGTAAAGGTTTGGGGGGCGTTGAACGTTCCCCGGGCCCCTGACACTTTTTTGTATTGTCTTTTTAACGTGCTAGTGAAAACCCCCGATTTTCTTTGGGGGGGTGTTGCATTTGTCTGCGAAGTCTTTTTTCTTTCGTTGTGAGTGATTTTTGTGTGCAAATTCGATACTAGTCCCCCAAGGGTTTTTTCCCGGTGTATATAAAACATGTATCTCTCCCCCCCTGCGTTCCAGGGAATACAAAGGTTTGGAACTTTAAAATGCTCCCATAATTGGGGGTGTTTTATCTCCGTTTTGGGGCCCCTGTGGGGGTTCTCTGTAATTTTTTTAATTTGCAATTTCCCCCTGCCTTGAAAAAGGGGCCGTTAGTGTGTACAATATTCCAGCCTAGATAGAAAAAAGCGACCCGAAGGGGGGGGGGATCATGGGGTTGGCATCCCTAGTTTTTTAAGGTTCTCATTAAACCCTCCTGTCATTTTTCTAGCAGCTGCAAATTTATATAAAGTTATGGGCCCTTTAAGGTGAGATCCTCCGGGCATGATCACTCCCAGGTCGTTTTACGGTTGTTTTTTTGCTCTATTTTTGGGCCGGGAAATTTTTTTTGTACTCTGATGAAGTTTTTATTTCCTCGTTTTTTACCATATCGGATTAATTGAAATTTTTCATCGTTGAAATTATATTGTTTTCTGCAGCCCATTGAAAGATTTTTTGGGTTTATGTCCGCCCCGGAGCCTTGCATGTCTGCAATTTGGGAAAACACTGTCATCAGATTCGGGGGGTCATCTGCAAAGGAAAACCCCGGGGCTGTGGTGAATTTCCCTTTTTTCTTGTGGATATGAGGGTGAGGAACAAGAAGGGAGCGAGTACTTGGTGCCTTGTTTGGAAAAAGAGCTTTTCCAAAAGTAGCCGCCTCGGACTTTTCTCTTTGTGTTTTTGTTTTTTGAGGAAATTATAGATCAATCTACCAACTTTTCCTGTTATTTTCCTTTTGCACGCATTTTTTGGGGCCCCTTACGCCTGGTCCACTTGGGCGAAGGCCCTTTTTCAAAGTCTGTATAATTACATTGCATTCTTTTTTTTCCCTTTTAGTTCTTGATGGGGAAAACAGAGTTCCAAAGGGGTTTTTGGCCCTGGGGCAGAAATGCCTGGGCATGTCATTTTTCGCCCCCGTTCGAAAATCATTTGGCGTCAGGATAACACGGGTAAAGCTTGTGTTAACCAAAAATTCCCGTGGCTCTTTCATAAAAAATTCATTTTTTATCTTCGTCTCAGTCTGGTTAGGGCTCGTAAAACTGAGTCATATTTGGGCTTGAGTAGCTCCTCATTTTCTTTTTGTCATCTGGGTAGGACCCCTCTTGTTTAAGTAGGGGCCCAATACTGGCCCTTTTTCTTGACTTTGATTTTTGGGATGGGGGGAAAAAATACTTTGGGTTTCTTTCGATTTCATTTAGGCTTTTTTGTTCTTTCCCCCCGCCCATTCCTGACTCCTATAAGATTCCTTTTTGCTTTTTAAATATGATTTTGCCCTTTTTTTCCCGACCAGTGACTCCCCAAAGCATTTTTTTGAATATTGGCCCCTTTTTGCCCCCCTCTTTATTCTTTTTTCCCTTTTCCCGTAAAGGGAAACGCCTGTCTTTCCCTTTTTTCATCTACTTCTCCTTTTTTTTTTTAAAGGAATAAACCCTTTAGCATACATTTGAGTGGGCCCCCGAGTTAATTGTTCTAGGCATAAGTTGGGGGTCTGTGTTGCTTAGTCTATCTTCCCCGCTTATATCGGGTTTGGACTTTTTTTACTTGGTCCCACTTTTTTCTTAAAATTTAAGTTGAATTTGGTGAAAAGGCCCTTTCCCCATGACTAATTCATTATTCGGTCTGGAGCCCCGCACATACATATCTGAAAACCCCGATTATTGTTGTGATCTGAGTATATTGTTTTTTTTATATGGGACATTTCTTATCAGAAACATCTTGTTATGAAAAATGAGGTCTAGTTTTTTCTTTCCCGTCAGCAGGCTTATTATTTGGTTGGGTTTTAAATTTTAAATTTTTTGGGAGAGCTTTTTAAAAACTCGTGTGTGTGTGAATTTTCGTAAAAGCTGGGCCCCCTGGGGGTTAAACACTGCAACAACATTTTTTTGCTATATTCCCCCCATTTTAGGGCCTCAAGTTGAAATCCCCCAAAAGCAAGATGTTTGGGTTTCAGGGCTGGGAGATTTTTTCCCGACAGTGGTCAATTTTTAGCAGCTGTTCCTGGAATTTTGGGACGTTGCAAACCGGGGCTTTTTAACTACCACAAATGATAGGGTTTTTGGGTTTTCGATCTTTACTGCTAAAAATTTTCCCCTACATCATTTTAGGCATTAAGCAGTTTTTGTGCAAACAAAATGAAATGCAAAGTACAAGGCCCCAAACCCCCCCCCCCCCCTTTTGTTCACTCTTTTCGATCTGTTTAGGTTTTTAAAACCCGGGAAACCCAAAAATTTTGTGACATATCCTTAGCAGGGAGAACACTGGAATGTTCCGTATGTGACAATAAAATCTGTAAATTTTTTCTTTGATTCCTAGAAAAATTTCCAAATTTCAGGAGTATCCAATACAAGAAAATCTGGATATTTTCGGTGCGATCGTGTTTGTTTTTTTTATTTTTAAAAAATTAGGGCCTTTGGGTTTTTAAAATAAAATCTTAAGCACTTCTGAACACTTCAAGCTCACGAAACTGATTTATCAACCCCCCCCCCCAAAAAAGCTTTTTTCTTTATTATGAAAAAAAAGGGGGTTATTGGCTTTTCTGAGGGTAATTTTTGCTGGCTTTTTTTGACCCGGGTTTATTCCCTTTTTTTAAAAAGCATATTTTTTTTTTTTCCCAAGGGAAGGGGTTTTCATTGCTTCGGGCAGTTTTGCCTATTTTTTTTTATAAATTTTTTTTAAAACTCAGGTTTTAAAATATAATGGGTCATAAATTAAAAATGTCAACGAGATAAATAACAAAAAAGGGACAATACCGGTGAATGGAACGATACAAAAAATAACCCGCAATAAAAAACGAAGCTTACGACGACGTTTTTTGGCCCACTTGGACCAATTTACAAAGTCACTTTTCAATGGTTCCCAAACGGGAAACCCAAAAAGTCCCTCGTAAGTTCTGTCTTTTATGTGGGGTTTTTGTGTGTGTGAGGGGTCAACGAGATCCAAGCAAAAAAAAATTTTTTAAATGTAAAAAAAATTAAAATCAAAAAAACAGGGAAAAAATAAAGACTATAAAAATAAAAATGTGACAAAAAAAAGCACAAAAAAAGTACACCCCATACAACCCAAACCCCAAACACGTATTTTTACAAAAAAAGATACAACATCTGGCATATAACTAGGCGTGGCTTCCGGCCAACAAAACAACGTTTTTATACAACATTTTTACAACATCTGGATATAATTTGGGGGTGGCTTTTCCCCCTGCCAACACACAACGTATTATACAATAAGATACAACATCGGCAAAATAACTAGGGGGTGGCTTCCCCCTGCCAAAAACACAACGTATCCAAGGGTTAACTAAGAATTTAGGTGCCTTAAAGAGCACAAAAATACGTTAAATTTTGGGGGAAATACCACGGGGTTTTTTATCATTGACAAGGGGTGGGCATTTCAGTTCAAAGGTGGAAAAAGGATGAAGTACAATTCACAAAAAATGAAAATATTAATATAAAAAAACGAAACTACACTGATATTTACATTTTCAATAAACACAAAGTAAAGACAATGGAAGCAGCTATAAGTTTAACTTATTCATGACGAGAGGCAAACATTGGGAAAAAAACTGCTTTTCCCCATTTTTCAAGCTCCCCTCACAGCTTACAGAAAAACAAAACCTTGGCCCTAGCTTTCATTTCTATTGTAAAACACACGAACACGGAAAAGTATAAACAGAAAAAAGAAAACCCTTCCCCTGTGCTTGGGAAACCCCACCTTTTCAAAAAAGTTTCACCCAAAGACTTTTATGAGGCATAAATTTACGGAAAACATTCCTAAAAGTTTTAGTATATACCCAAAACCTTAAAGATATATCGTCTCCGTCACATAGGGGCGCCATAAAATCGGAGATCACAAAAAATTCACGCTTGACAAACACAATTTAAAAAACAGCTGACCAAACCCGGTTTGTTTTCCCACTGGGAAAACTCACAAAATACCCCAAAAACTCGTAACCCCCCAAAGGGTTTAAAAATTCAGGGGGGAAGGGCTCTTCCCAATCCCCTCATATACCACCTTTTGCTAGGCTAAGGGACTCAACATCTGCTGCTACGTTGAAGGGACTCAACACCTGCTGCTGGGCTGAATGACTCAACACCTGCTGCTAGGCTGAGGGACAATTAAACTCATCTTCTACCTCTTCAGTCTTCTGTTTTCATCCCTGTATACTACTGAAAACCACTGGCTGGTGAAACTGTACATAATTAAAGGTGCCCATTTTGTTATACGTAAAGGAATAAAAAGGCACAATACAACTCAAAAATACACAACCCCACCTAACACAAAGAACCTTAAGACAACATTTCTGTCCGACTTGGACTATTAACTAGTTAATCGTGTGACTATACGTCGTGCAAGAAACGTATAAAATACCGACAATATGAAAGTTAAGATCCATGTGCAACATCTGGATGTCTTTATTGTAGACGTTTCGCCATCCAGTGGCTTTTTAATACAAAATTCCCTAGGACATAATTAAAAGCAGTAGAACTATATACAAAAGATGAGGTTAATCAGATCCTCAGCCTTGGAGTTAGTGTTCGTGAGGGACTGACCACCTCAAAACTACTTTTTCAAAATTGATGAACTGATCACATCATCTTTCCTCTGCTGCCTCTTATTTGACTGAAGAAGTCTACTGTTTTGGGCGATACGTTTCAACAATTAAGATATCCAGTCGTTGCAAAAGGGTGTTTTATTTCTCTACTTGTTGGTAATATTAAACTATTTACAGTACATTATTATAAAAAAAAATAAAAACAGAAAGCAACTTTACATAATAGAAATATTAACTCACGAAATCTTAACAACACGATTGTAAACGAATCATAGAAAAGATGGAGGTCGCCTGCCATGGGTTCGAGTCCCATCCGTTCTGTAATTTGATTTCAAAATAATATTAATATTGCTAACCAATCACAAGTCATCCCACACAAAGAGGTTCGATCGTAGCAAAGTAATTAGCCAATAAAAATCCATGGAATGTGTAAAATGGCTGGTGGTGGCGGGAGCAGCCAATGAGAGTCCAGCGCCACACTCCGCCCTTGCCAGTAAACAAACTCGGAAATCAATGTCTGGAAAGGTGAACGAGGTAGCAGACCACGGTATGTATGTATTATAATATATATATAATATAAAATATATATATATATATATATATAATATAATATATATATATATATTATATTTTAAATAAAAATATATAAAATATTCCATATTAGCTGGAGTTAAAAGATAAAGAAAAAACACACACAATAGGTGAGTTTTTAAAAAAATTGTTCTTTGGGTTTGTTTTTTGGATAAACACGTGCCCCCTTGGGAGGATTTCTGAAGGAGAAGTTTTGCGGGATTGGTAAAAATTTTGGTAGGGTGTCAAAGAAAGAAATTAAAGGTATTACAGGAAAGTGTAAATGAGGAAAACAAAAAAAAATTAAAGGTTTGTGAAAATTAATTTTACAAATTGAGGGAGAGAGTATGGATGAGGAACTAATTCAATATTTAGGGGTTTTTCACGGAGGGTTTAGGGAAGATTAAATTGTGTGAACATAAATTTTGATGGGGGAAAAAAAGTTAAAAGTGTGTTGCCTTTAATTAAAATTTGGAACAAAGAAACTGTTTCTTGTTAGAAAATTTGGAATGTTTAAATTATTTTCCAAACCTCTTATATGGGTGGAACTTTTATGACATGTTTAAAATCGAAAAGCTGGAATGAATTCCAGCTGAATGGAATGTGTGGTGTAAATTTTTAATGCGGGCGAATTAAACGTTTTGGAAAAAAATTGGGGGATCGGGTTTAAAACTGTTTGTCCCGGCTTGAGGAAATTTGTTAAAATTTTTCAACTGTGAAAATGAGCCGAAACAAAATGACTTCAAGAGGGGTAAAAAGCCCTGAAAATGGAAGGAACCGGCGGTAAAGGGGGGCCTTTTAAGGGTTTTTGGAGAGGGGGTTTTCCCAAAATTTTTTGGTTTTCAGGGGCTTCGACCTTTTTTCCAACACCCATTCGTACCTTTTAAAGGGAAAAGGTGAAGGGGAAGCCCAAATTTTTTTAAAATATTTTGAGGCTTTTTGGAGGGGAAAGCATAACATTTTAAAAGGGAATCAAGGGAAAACCAGGCAGCCGGATATCCTAGATGAGGATACAGTGCCTTTGGCACTTTTTGTTAAGGGGGTTTAATTTTTTCATTTAAAAACTTAGGTAAAGGGGGCCACTTTCGGGCCAGGGAACGGTTTTGGATTATTAAAAGATGGTGAGTTTTTCTTTTTCGGGAAACCCTGGGCTTCGATGGGAACGGCCAGTTGTAATT
>NC_069454.1:35001298-35019631 GCF_026875155.1 Cherax quadricarinatus | reverse complement strand
CGTGGTCCCGTAAATCACGTTCCCTCACTCTCCACCAGGAACAGTTACGACACTTCTTATTATGAAATGAGGCCTATATTAATCCTTAGGCCGCCGTGAATGTCAATTTCGTGGTTCCATGCTTTCTCCGCTTCTTCACCCCATTCAAAACAATCCGCGCCTCTCCCCCCCCCCGCACTCCGCGCATGCGCAAAGGGAACTCTTGGTTCTACTCTTATTTTCAAATACATTTTTGACCCATATAGACACATTAAACACCTATTAGGCACTATAGTTTCGGAAAATCAAAAAATTTTCCACAGTTATCTTCATTATAGAATAATAAGAAAATATTATAACCTTTATATTATAATAATAAGGTAAAAGGGCCCCAATGGAAATAAGTCACTCTGTCTGACTTTTTTGGGTTATCCTAGGTTCTCTACACATATGCTGCTATGTATGATAATTCTATGTAATCTGTATTTGTGTATACCTGAATAAACTTACTTACTTACTTACTTATAGAGACCAAAAGGAATATTTCGATATACATGAGTTACTCCTCTCCATGTCGTCTTTGAGTAAAAGAAAACGGCATTTTGAAGAGGATAACTGCACTAGAATATCAGTTTACTAAGAAATACACCTAAATAAACGCGATTTTTGCGATTTTTTTTTTTTTGAGACGGTGGGCCGGCCGGCGCTCCAGGCCGATATCTCGGAAGTAATTTATTTACTTATTTCGCTTTATTTCTTCTTTATTAATTAATTAAGTGGAATAATATTCACATAAATTGTAAAATAATGATTTCTCTAATTACTGGTGGTACATTTTTGGAAATATTCCAAATATTTTGGGATTTATGTGGGAGTAAAGGGCAGACATTTTGAAACATTCCAAGAACTAACAAACTTTATTTTTTTGTGAAATAAATATAAGTTATTTAGAGGAAAGCAAACCGTGAGAAGTTCGTATAAGCATAGTTCGCTCGGCACCAAGTGTCCAAACAACCTTACGTCGTCCCATATAGGATCACCTTCCTGCCAAAGGGCATTTTCAGTAAATCAGTCATTTCTCAGTCTTTTCTCAGTTGTTGTTTGAGGTATCTTATTGATAAATTTTTACAATAACTAGAGAAAATACTTCGTCTTGTGCACCAAAACTGAAGGAAATCTGACTGTAAACAAAAAAGCAACAATTAATTGCCTTGTCGCTTCCTTTAGCCATCAGGCCACCAGAAGCAAGTCATTGATAAGATAAGATAAGATTTCGTTCGGATTTTTAACCCCGGAGGGTTAGCCACCTAGGATAACCCAAGAAAGTCAGTGCGTCATCGAGGACTGTCTAACTTATTTCCATTGTGGCCCTCAATCTTGTCTCCCAGGATGCTACCCACACCAGTCGACTAACACCCAGGTACCTATTTGCTGCTAGGTGAACAGGACAATAGGTGTAAGGAAACGTGTCGATATGTTTTCACCCGCCGGGAATCGAACCCGGACAGTCCGTGTGTGAAGCGGGAGCTTTTAGCCACCAGTATCCATATACTTGTATCCATATACTTGTAGAAACAAAGATTATTATTATTATTATTATTATTATTATTATTATTATTATTATTATTATTATTATTATTATTATTTATTATTATTATTATTATTATTATTATTATTATTATTATTGTGGCCATTCAGTCTTGCCAACTAAGATGTCACCCACACCAGTCCACTAACACCCAGGTACCTACTTACTGCTAGGTGAACAATGGCAGCAGATATACGGTGACTAACACCCAGGTATCTACTTACTGCTAGGTGAACAGTGATTTTAGATTTTTTAGATTTTGTCACTTAAGTGGCTAGTTTATTGTGCACCCCATATCCATCCTGAGGACGGTAGCGCAAGAGCATATGGATACACAAGAGGCCTAGGAACTAGGCCCCAAAAAGGGTTAGCAGGTGCACACTTGGATTTATATCTACAGTTCACTTATCTGTTACAAGCAAATTTAATATATCTGGTATCTTATTGTCATTAATAAGATATCTTGACATGTCACATAGGTTATTATACTGTCTGTCTCTGTATTCCTCAATAAGTGGACAATTAAGCACATAGTGTTCAAGACAGTGACCATATGCTTGATCACATAATTTACATTTAGTTTGATCATCATCTGTGTGTCTCCCAAACTGCCAGAAGTACTTGTAACCAAGCCTAAGCCTGGCCACTACAACATCAGTCAGTCTGTTCACATTGCAAGTTGCTCCATAAACATACTTATCTACGTTCATGTTATCATAGTGGGTTATAGATCTACTCAGACTTCTAACTGCATTCCTATAACAATCATTTTCATTATTTACTTCTCTCCTAATATTATTCCTAATGCTAGACACAGACATACCAAAGTTATATTCTACATTCTCCTTCTCGATACTCTTCTTGGCTAACATATCAACTTTATCATGAAGGAGTAATCCAATGTGTGATGAGATCCAAGCAATTGTACATTAATTCCTTTGTCCCTAATTTTTGAGTATCTATACCTGGCTTCTCCAATGAGCATGTTGTTGGAGTCATTATATGAGTCAAGAGCCTTCAATGATGACATAGAATCATAATGATGATAGAGTCAAGCTCAGTGTCATAGGTTAGCTTTAGCGCCATTAGATGCAAAAAATTTCAGTTTGCGTGTAACCCCCCCAGTTGTTAATTTTTTTTAGCCTAACTAACAAATTTTACGTTCTTAACTAGGGAAGGGCAACAAAAAATGCACCCTGCCAGAAGACCCTTTTAATCCATCAGTGTAATAACTTGTGATAATTTATTACTACAAGCTAGGGAAAATTTTTTCTTGACATTGCCTAACAAGAGATTTAAGGAAGGTTTACTAGCAATGACTTTTTGGGGGGGACTTGTAGGTTGTGATATTAAATGAACACATTTTCCATGGGGGGGTGAAAGCCTTTTGTCTACAGTGATATAACAAATTCAGAAGTTATAAAACCTTTAAGCAATTGTGGAAAAAACGTATATTTTTTGGAAATACGGGAATTTATAGTAAAAAATGCCATATTGTATAAAATAAAAATTATGTTATCGAAAATGGGGAAAACTGCACCTGTGCAGAAGACACTCGCCATTGTTTTTTAATGAACAAAAGTTAGTGAAAAATGAAAATTTTCTGCCTAGAGGTTAAATGGCTGACACCTCTCAAATAGGAGGCAAAATTGTTGGGTGTGCTTCTCATATCTTTTAGATATCAGACGACTGGACAAGACGCTCCAGGGAACCCAGAAAAAGCATAAGATTTTGTTATAAATTTTGGGCCCGTATTTTTTCATAAATTAGTTAAATGAGGTTTTCTGAGTATTAACAACTTTAAAATCCAGCAAATAGTGATGATATTAAGAATTTCTCCTCTTTTTAAAAATTTGTTTTATAAACATTTTTTTAAATTTTAATAACAGTCCACAAATTTATATATTTACCACATTCCTGGTTTAAAAAAATTTTTTCATTTGTAATTTAAAATCCAAGCAACTTGTGGATAGACAGTGGTAGGTATCGAAGGGGGGGTATTTTTTTCGACCTGGGTCCCAAATTCCTACTTGTCAACTGAAAAAAATATTATCTTTTTTTTCATTTACTGCGAAAGGAAAGACCCGGTCAAGAAATAGCAAGCTTTCAAAATTAACTAAAAAAACTCCTTTAGGATCAGGAATCCGGAAAACAAAAACCATAAATGAAATGGGGAAAGAAACCCAAAGAAATTTCTTCTCCTATGCCAAATCAAAATCGAGAACAACGTCCGAGGGGGCCCCCTACTTAAACAAGAGGGGTCCTACACAGATGACAGCAAGGAAATAGTGACTACTCAAGCCCCAAATATGACACATTTTTAGAAAGGGCCGCTAACCAGACGAGAGTCGAAGAAAAAAAAGAATTTTTTATGAGAGAGCCAAAAAAAATTTTGTTTAAAACAAGCCTTCCGAGGGTTACCCAAACGCCAAATGACTTCGAACGGGCCCGATAAAGGGAAAACATCCCAGGGAAACCTCTGCCCCAGGGCCAGACTCAGGGAACTCTGTTTTTCATCAAGAACTGCAAGAAGCCCCTATCACCCCCTTTTTCCCATCCTAGGGAGAGGGGCAGGGAAAGGGGGGCCCGTCCCTCATTACAAAAACAACAACAAAGCCCCACTCCCACAAAGGGGCAGTAAAGCAACAAAAAGAACTACAGCCCAAATAGCACCTAACATCCCATAAAAAAAAATCTTTGAAAGGGCCCCAAAGAGCAAGATCACCACCCATCTAAAAACCCCCATCAGTTACAAAAACCCGGGGCAACATGGGTTTAAAAACCAGGTCGCCCCCCTGTCTGCCCCTCAACTACTGGTTTCACTACGACAAGGTCCAAAAAAGCACTAGAAGACAAAAAGAATGGGGATGTAATATATACAGATTTTTGCAAAAGCCTTCGACAAGTGTGACCAGGGGCGTAATTCGCACAAAATGCGCGCTAAAGGAAAAAACAGGAAAATTTGGGTCGATGGATCTAAAATTTCCCCCTTTCCCCCTCACTAACAGAACACAGAGAGTATTCGTAAACAGAGTAAATTTCCGAGGCAGCTAGGGGAAAAGCTCTGTTCCACAAGGAAACATACTAGCCCCCCATCTTGTTCCTCATCCTCAAATTTCCGAAAATTAGACAAGGATGTCACCCAGCACCGTGTCTTCCTTTCCCAGATAAACACCCGAATCTGCATACGTGCCCTTCCCCATTCCCGACCCCTGCAAGGTTTCCGGGCGGAAAATAAACCCAAATCTTTCAGGGCCCTCAGAAAACAATATAAAAGTTCAACGAGAAAAAAAAATTTTAAAATTACTCAGATTTTGGTAAACATGAGGAAATTAAATCTTCATCAAGTCAAAACAAATTTCTGGCCACAAAATAGAGCGAAACCCCAACGTAAAAAGACCGGGGAAGTGATTATGCGGGGGATCTCACCTTCAAGGACCATAAAAAGGTATAAATCGCATCTGCTAAAAAAGACAGGATGGATTTTTAAAAACCTTAAAACCTGGGGAGGCCAACCCCATGATGACACTCTTAAAGGTCACTTTTTTCTATCGGGCGGGAATTTTTGCTGCACTCTAAAAAGAAACCTTTCAAGGCGGGTTTAAATTTGGGCCCGACCAGAAAATGTACAAAAATTTTTCAGGGCGCACAAACAGATAAAAAAACCTAAAATTACTGGGAGCGCTTGGGGTTTCTAAACTGATTCCCTGGAACCAGGAGGGAGAGAAAAACAGGATTATATACACCTGAAAACCCCTAGAGGGACTAGTACCAAAACTTGCACACAAAATCACTCACTACGAAAAAAAAGATTTGGGAAAGACGATGCAAAAACCCCCCAATGAAAAGCGGGGGTGTCACTACACTTTAAGATCCCAACAAAAAAATGTCGGGGGACCGAGACTGTTAACTGCCTCCCAGCACACATAAGGGAGTTTTACCACAGACCCCGGGCAGCCCTTAAAGCTGGCACTACAAGAAACCTAAAGGCATTTCCTAAAACACCGGGGCTGTGGCTCTTACTTTGGGTTTTTCGGGGCAGCCCAGCAGAAACCAGCCCGGTTGATCAGCGCTGATCCACCAGGGGGCCTGGTCACAGACCGGGCCGCGGGGGCGTTGCCCCCCCAAAAAACTCCCTCCGGGTAAAACTCCGGGTAAACTGTTATTTTAAAAAATAACACTTTTCAAAATAAATCAATTTTCCACTTTTAAATTTGCCCTTTGGGCCCTTTCCTTAAAAAACCGGGGGAAAATTAGTAAGTCATTAATTAGTTAATTACTTAAAAAATTAAATGTGAAAGGGGACAAAAGGGAAGGGGGGGTGTTAAGTTCAAAAATTTTTACTTAAATGTGTAGTGGATTATAATTATTACAATTTAAATTTTTGGAAAAAGCCAAGTGGGGCTAAAGATTAAATTTTATAAAAAAAATTTTTTCTTTTCCCAAAATTTCCCCTGGAAATGATTTAATTAATTTTTATAATATTAATTTGATAAAAAAATTCGGCCAAAAATTTATATCAGGTATGTGAATTTGTTAACCAAGGGTAACTAATTTATTAATGTTAAAATTTTAAATTTTCCCGCAAGGGCCAAATTCGGGCAAGGATTTATATTAATTTGTAAAAATTTAATTTGATAAAAAATCGGGCCAAGATTTTTATCATGAAATGGCAATTGATAACCCAAAATTTAAAGCAATTTTAATATTAATTTGAATAATTTTAAATTTTTTGGCTATGCCAAATCCGGGCAAGGATTTATTAATTTGTATAATAAAAATTTTAAAAAACCAAGTCGGCTAAAGGTTTGTTTGTTTATTAATTTAAAATTTAAAATTTATATTATAATTTTTTTTACATGTAATTCTAAGCTAAAGTAGCAAAGGTTTTTATTAAAAGGAAAGGGTTGTATCATTTTGTAATTGTAATCATGTTATTAATTAATTTAAATTTTAAAAACCCATTGCATAAAGGGTTTAAAATAAAAAAATTTAAATTTAGAAGACCCCCAAATGGAATTTAGAGCAAAAAAAGCTCATAAAAAAGCTAAAAAAGGGTAAATGTAATCAAGGCATATAAAAAAATTTTGGGAAATTAATGAATAAAGAAACTGTGAATATTTGATGTTTTAAAAAATTGGGTATTTAGATGCTTTAGGGAATAAAAAATGATTCTTACAAATTATTTACAACAAAAAATGAAGGAAATTTGTTAGTAAACTGTAAAAGATGAGACTGAATTTAACATCTCATGTTTTAATCAGTATTATGAATTAAAGAAAAGTTTTTTTCCCTGTAAAATTTCGGCCCCTTGAAAAAATTTTAAAATGTGTAAACCAGGCTTTAAATCATCTGCCCAACAAATAATATGTTTTGCCGAAAACCCCCGAATTTTTTTCCCTGTTTTTAAATTCCGGAAAAAACGGGAGGTTTTTGGCCAATTTTTAAAGCACTGGGGCATGATAGGAGTAACCCTACCCTTTTAAAACCAAATTATTTTACCCAAAGGAAAGGTAAGGGGAAAGATGCTCACATACCATACAAGCCTTTCCCAATGTACATGACCTTAAAAGGGAACAGTTGACTTGTTAAAGGGTCACTTATTTTAATATAGAACAAAGTGGGTTTTGGACCCAGGGAATATCATTGTTTTTTTAAAATCTCCAATCACACTTAAAAAGGGTTTTTAACGCAGTATTTTTTTCTCCTATGCCAAACAAAGCGAGAACAACCCCCCAGTTTTGGGCCCCCCACTTAAACAAGTTTGGTCCTACACAGATGAAAAGCAAGGAAAGAGTGAGCTACTAAGTCCTAATATGACTCAGTTTTTAAAGGCAAGCCCTAACCAACTGAGAGTTGAAGCAAAATGAATTTTTTTATGACCACAAAATTTGGTTAAAAAAACCTATCCGATGTTTTTCCTACGCCAAATGACTTAAAAACAGGTGAAAAAAAACATGCCCTTTGCACTCTCCCCCGGGGCCAGACTCAGGGGAACCCCCTTTGTTCATCAAAAACGCAAAAAAGGCCCCATCAGGGACCCTTTTTTCCACCTAGGGAAGGGGGAGCATGGACATGGGGGTCCCCCCACAGTTACTAAAACAACAGACAAAACCCCCACTCCACAAAGGGGGCAGTAAAGCAACAGCAAAAACTACAGACCGATAGCACTAACATCCCAATCATAAAAATCTTTAAAAAGGGTCCTAAAGCAAGATCCCCAAACCCATCAAAACCCATCATTTAACACAACCCGGGGGCAACAGGGGGTTTTAAAAAGGTCATTTCCTGTCTGTCTAAATTTAAATTAAATCACTACGAAAAGGGCCCCCTAAATGCACTAAAAAGACAAAAAGAAATGCAGATGTAATATATACAGCCCTTTTGCAAAACCCTTTCCGCCCGGGGGGGGACCAGGCGTAATAGCACACAAAATGCTGCTAAAGAATAACAGGAAAAGTCGGTCGATGGATCTAAAAATTTCCCACTAACAAACACAGAGAGAAAGTCCCCCAACAGAGTAAAAGCCAAAGGCACTAGGGTGAAAAGCTCTTTTCCCCAAAAGGGCCGCTGAAGGGTTTTTCAAAGGGGGGGGTAGTTTTACAATTTTGGGGTTTTGTCATTTAGCAGTTTGAGAAAAAATACAAAAAGAACTTAAAATAATTTTATTGACTTAAGACTTAGGGAGTTTGGGACACAAGTCGGGTCCATCAAACTTTCATTCCATCATGAAAGGAGGAGCCCATTTAGGGGCCCACCAACAAGATAAAAACCCTTTTGGGATGTCACTACTCCCCCCGGCTCCGCGGGGTTACAAGTATTTTTGGCAGGTTAAACACCACCACCAGATTAGCCAAACAAAAAGTAAACTTTCCCCAGATGGACTATTGTCACACATTGCTCTTTTTGAAACGGAGTGGGAAAAATTAATAAATTTTTAGAAAAAAACTCACTCGGGAAGTTTTTCAAAAAAAGGGCAAAAGTTTTTTATCCACATGGTATTTTGCAAAACCTTTCCCGGGAAAGAAAAAACCCGATTTTTGCTAGCTGTAAAAAAAGCCTTAAACCACATGGGCATGTGTGCGTTTGTTGTGTGTGTGGTGTGTGGGGTGTGTGTGTGTGTGTGTGTGTGTGTGTGTGTGTGTGTGTGTGTGTGTGGTGTGTGTGCGTGCGTGTGTGTGGGTGGGTGGGGGTTGTGTTTGCGGGTGTGTGTGAGGGTGTTTGTTTTGTGTGGGTGCGTGTGTTTTGTTTTGGCGTGTTGGGTGGGGTTTTGCGGTGGGGGGTGTGTGGGTGTGTGGGGGTGTGTGGGGGGTGTTTTGTGTGGGTTTTGTGAGGGTGTGTGTGGGGGTGTTTTAGGGTGGGTGTGTGGGGTTTTTTGGTGTGTGTGTATTTTGGGTGTTTGTGTGGGGTGCTTCCCTTGTGTGAAAACCCATATATTTGAAACGCTTGTGTGCACAGTCCTTGCGTGCGCCCTCGTGTGTGTATGTCAAAGCGTGCGTTAGTGGGGTGTATGATCCACTTAATATTTGTATTTATAACCTTTAAAAAAATTTTGTGCCCCAGGGTGGACTATCAGGGGTTTCATTTACTTTGAAAATTTGTTAAAGACTGAAACCATTTTAAAAGGAGTGAAGCTGATTCTTTCCCCCTCTGAACTTGCCATGATTTTTATACCAGTTTCTCCCTGGATTTCATTACCTTTGTAACTATTTCACTATCATATTTTGGGGTTTTCCCATCACGCCCCCTTTTAATGTACCCTTTGAAATTTTTTTTGACTACCGCCCACGGGATGGGTTAATGGGTGAAATAAGATTTTAAAAACTAAAGTGTGTGTGTGTGGTGTGGGGTGTGTGTGTGTGTGTGTTTTTGTGGGGTTGTGTGTGTGTGTGTGTTTTGTGTGTTGGTGTGTGTGGTGTTGTGTGTGTGTGGGGGTGTGTGTGTGTGTGGGGGGGGTTTGGTGGTGTGTGGACTAAAACAATCAATATTTGCCCCAAAATAACCCCTTACAGTTTTTCCCCGGGTGGGGAAGTGTGAATTGTTTCCATTACTCTAAAATTTTTTTTCATATTGTAGCCAAATAAAAACGTAAGTAACCATTCACAAAAATTCTTTAATTTTTGGGTAATTTGTGAGCTAAATTCCCTTTTTGTACCTAGTTCAGCTATAAAAACCCTTGGGGGGGCCCCCCAGTCCCGGGACCCTTTACGTACCTCTGAAAACTGTAAAAAACCTTTTGTAACTTGTCATGTTGTGCCCAGACTTACCGGGATTTTAAATTACCTTTGTAAATTGTGAGTTCATTCCCTTTTGAAAATTGGGAAATTTTTCTTTTAACCTTTTGTAAATTGTGAGTTCATTACCTCGGGGAACTTGCTCACCAAAAAATTTTGGGTTTTTCCAGTCCCGGGCCCAAATTTAATGTACCTCTGTAATTTTTTTGACTACCGCCCACAGGATGGGTAGGGGGTGCTTTAAAAACCCTTTAAAACCAAAACTTTCAAAGCTGTAAATAAAGCTTTACCACATGGGGTGTTTTTGGGGGAAAATGTGTGTGTTTGGTGGGGTGTGTGTGTGTTTGTGTGTGGGGTGTGTGTGTGTGTGTTTGTGTTTGTGTGTGTGGTGTGTGTGTTGTGTGTGTGTGTGTGTTTTGTGTGGGGTGTTGTTGTTCTTTCACCGGGGTTAAATTTGCAGGGGTTCGAGCCCCAAGCCCCCTGTTTTTTACCTGGAAGAGTTCCGGGGTCAACGCCCCCGCGGCCCGGTCGTAACCAGGCCCCGGGTTTGGATCAGAGCCTAAATCAACCTGGCGGTTGCTGCGGGGCCGCACGCAAACCAACCCTACGAGCCACCGGGCCCACTGACAGGAACCCGACTTTTGGGGGCTTGTCCCCTTTCCAGCTTGAAGACTGCCAGGGGTCTGTTGGTAATCCCCCTTATGATGTGTGTTTTTGGGGTGTGTGGTGTGTGTGTGGGGGGGGGGGGGGGGGGGGGGTGTGTTGTGGGGTGTGTGTGTGTGTGTGTTTGTGTGTGTGTTTGGTGTGCGTGTTATGTATGAGTGTGTGTGTGTGTATAGTGGGTGTGTGTGTGTACCACCTATTTGTACTCACCAAATTTTTGGTTGCAGGGGGCGAAATCTTAGCTCCGGTCCCGCCTCTTTACCGGGTTTCCCTTCACCGGTATGAGTGTGTGTCGTGTGGTTTTATGATTTGTTTTATGTGTTTTGGGGTGTGTGTGTGTGTGTGGGGTGTTTGGGGGTTTTGTGTTGTGTGTTTTGTGTTGGGTTTTTGTGTGTGGGGTGTTTTTGTGGGGGTGTGTGTGTGGGTGGTTTTGGGACTCACCTATTTGTCGATTTCAGGGGGGCGAGTTTCCCAGCTCCTGGCCCCGAGTGTGTGTGTGTGTTTTTGTGTGGGTGTGTTGTGAATTTTTATATGTGTGTGTGTGGGGTGTGTGTGTTTTGTGTGTGGTGTGTGTGTGTGTGTGTTGTGGTTGACTCAAACAATATTGCACCAAAAAATCACTACAGTTGTGACCGGGTGGAATTTTGAATTGCTCCCTTTCACTATAAAATTTTTTCATGATTTAGCCATGTTTTAAAAAAGAAAATAACCATTCTTACAGTTAAATTTATTACCTTTGTAATTGTGATTTTAAAAAACCCCCTTTTACCCAGTTCCCGCCCTCCAAACTTTGGGGCCCCCGTCCCTGGGTCCATTTTCGTACCTCGTAAACTGTAAATACCTTTGTAAAATTGTCAAGATTTTTGACTAACCCACCCGGAGTTTCATTACCTTTGAATTTGTGAGTTTATTACCTTTGTAAATTGTGAATTCATTACCTCTGTAACTTGCTCACTATCAAAAATTTTGGGGGGAGTCCCCTGGACCCCAATTTTGACCTTCTGTAATCTTTGGGGGCTAAACCCCCCCAGGATGGGTATGGGGGGCCTAATAAACCATATTAAAAAAACTAAAAAAAAACCACAAGGGGACAGAAAACGCTCCCATCTTGGTTTCCCCATCCTCAATCCCACATAGACCCAAAGGAAGTCACCACAGCACCGTTTTCTTCCCTTTTCAGATGACACCCCAATCTCATGACAGTGTCTTCCATTGCAACACTGCAAAGCTCCAGGGGGACATCAAACCCAATAATTTTAGTGGGCTGCAAAAAAATATGGGAAGTTCACCCATGAGAAATTTCAAAATTTTTCAGAAAAATGGTAAACACGAGGAAAAATTTAAAACTTCATCAGAGTACAAAACAAATTCCCGGCCACAAAATAAAACGAAACCCCAACGTCAAAGAAATGGAGTGGGTCATTCGGGGGATCTCACCTTTAAGGACCATAAAAATTTTATCAATCCCCATTTTGATAGAAAAAAAAAAGGATGGGAAAAAGGAAAAAATTTAAAAATAGGGAGGGGCCCAAACCCCGATGACACTCTTCAAGGGCACTTGTTCTATCCAAAGGGGGAATATTGCTGCAAAACTAACAAACACCTTTCAAGGCAGGGGGAAATTTTCTGACCTTTGAAAAAAGTACAGAGAATCTTTACGGGGCGCCCTAACGGGGATAAAACACCTCAATTACTGGGGGCACTTTAGGTTCCAAAAAATGTATTCCCGGAATGCAGGCAGGAGGATCATGAATTTTATACAAAACCCAAAAAAACCTAAGGGACCAAATACCAAACTTGGGGACACGAAAAACCCCTCACCTACGAAAAACAAAAAGACTTGGGAGACATGCAACATCCCCCCAATGAAAAAGCAAGGGGGGTCACTACACTTTTAAAAGACCATACAATAAGTGTCAGGGGGCCCCCACGTTTAAAAATGCCTCCCACAAAACATAAGGGGATTAAACAACCAAACCCCGGCCGTCTTCAAGCTGGCACTGGACAAGCACCTAAATCGGGTTTCCCGATCAGCCGGGGTTTGGGTTTGTAAGTTGGTTTGCGTGCACCAGCACAACAGCCAGGTTGAACAGGCTCTGATCCACCGGAGGCCTGGTCACAGACCGGGCCCCCGGGGGGGTTTATCCCCGGAAAATCTCTCCAGGGAAACTCCAGGGAAACCCATTTAGAGTTAAACTGGGGACACCTCAAAACTTTAAGTAATAAATAAAAATCGAAGGAATCCGACTGGTTTTTGAGTGCCAGGTACAGAATAAAATAAGCTCTCAAACAAATTTTCACAAAGGTTTTTTTGGGCTGGGGGAAATAAGCTAGGTCTAAAGAATTTTATTTGGCATTGTAGACCAGCCAAAAAACTCATTTTAAAGATCAACCCCATAAAAACTCGAGGTATCTGTCAAGTTTTTTCAAAAGGGAAAAAATTCCAAAAAACCCAAACCAAAAATCCCAAAAAAACCCTTTCCTAAAAAAATTGTATTAAAGTACCCCCTTTCACGTGGGGGGGAAAAAAAAAAATGGGGGGTTTTTCAAAAAGGGTCGAAAATAAGACCCCCCTAACGAAAAAGCCCCAGTTAAAAAAAGAAACCAGTTCAAAAAAAAGAAAAAATAAAAAATCTTTCCCCGGGGAAAGGGGAATCTTTTTTCTAAAAATTTCAAAAGTGAAAAACGTAGGGAACCCCCGTCAGGGGAAATAGCAAGCATCGAACCCTTTAACTAAAAAAATCCTTAAAGGGGTCCCCGGAATCCGGGAAGAAATAAAAAACCTAAATGAAACCCAAAGAAACCCAAAGTAAAATTTTTCTCCTAAAGCCAAATCAAAAAACCCAGAAAAACGTCCCCGGGATTGGGGCCCCCACTTTTAAAAAAGAAGGGGCCTACACAGAAGACAACAAGGAAATGGTGAGTTAACCCCAAGTCCCAAAAAGACTCATTTTTAAACAACCCCTAACCAGACTGAAGTCAAATCAAAATGAAAAAATTTTAGAGAGCCACAAAATTTTATTAACACAAGCCCAAACCGATTTACCCCCGACGCCCCAAAAACTTCGAACAGGGGAAAAAATGACATGCCCATTCACCTTGGGCCCCGGGCCAGACTTTATGGAAACCCGTGTTCATCAAGAAAAGCAAGAAAACCCCTAAACACGAGCCTTTTCCCCTCCTAAGGAGAGGGGAAGGGGGGGACACGGGGGTCGTCCCCCAATTTCTAAAAAAAAACAAAACATAAACCCCCCCCACCCAAAGGGGGGAGTAAAGCAACAGCAAAGAAAAAACAGACCAATAAACACTAACATTCCCCCCTATCATAAAAAATCTTTTAAAGGGGGCCCAAGAAAACAAGATCACCACGCATCTAGAAAAACCCTCATTTTCACAACCCAGGCAACATGGGTTTAAAAAAGGTCGCTTCCCGTCCCGTCCAACCCCAAGGGCCCACTCGACAAGGTCCTAAAAGCACTAAAACAAAAAAATGCAATGTAAAATATACAAAACTTTGAAAAGCCTTTGACAAGGTGACCATGGCGTAATAGCGCACAAAATGCTGCTTAAAAAAATAACCCGGAAAAGTCGGGCCCCATGGATCAAAATTTCCCACTAACCCGAACACAGAAGAATTGCCCTCAAAAGGTAAAGTCCGAGGCAGCTACGGTGAAAAGCTCTTTTCCCCAAGGCCCCAGTTTCTTTGCCCCCCATCTTGTTTTCCCCATCCTTATATCCGACATAGACAAGGATTCAGCCAAAAGCACCGGGGGTCCCTTCCCTTTTCAGTTTACCAAACCCCAAAACTCATACAGTGTCTTCCAATTTCAAACACTGCAAAGCCCAGGGAAACATCAACCCCAAAACTTTCAGTGGGGTGCAGAAAACAATATGAAGTTTCAACCAAAAGAGAAATTTCAAATTTCCAATTTGGTAAACATGAGGAAATTTTAAAAACTTCATCAGAGTACAAAACAAATTCTGGCCACAAAAATAGAGCGAAACACCAACGTCAAAGACCTGGGAGTATCATGCGGGGATCTCACCCTTTAAGGACCATAACACTGTAAACAATCGCATCGCCAGAAAAAAGACAGGATTTTATAAGAGAAAACCCTTTAAAAATAGGGAGGGGAAAACCCATGAAAGACACCCCTTCAGGGGCCCCTTGTTTTTTATCTAGGCTGGAAATTTCTGCAAAACCTTTCCCGCACCTTTCAACAGGTGAAATTGCCGACCTAGAAAAAAGTACAGAGAACTTTCACGGGGCGCATAAAGGAGTTAAAACACCTTTAATTATTGGGAGCGCTTTAGGTTCCCAAAACCCGATTCCCTGGAACGCAGGAGGGAGAGATACATGATTATATACACCTGGAAAAACCAGAGGGAAATAAATACCGAACTTGCACACGAAAACACCCACAAAAAAACAAAAGAAATTTGGGAGACATGGGACCATCCCCCCAATGAAAAGCAGGGGTTTACTAGCACTTAAAGAGGGGGGCCAACAATAATGTCAGGGCCCGAGACGTTCAAAAAAGCCTCCCAGCACACATAAGGGGGGATTACCAACAAACCCCTGGCAGTCCCTTTAAACTGGCACTTTGGGCCAACACCTAAAAATCCCGTTTTCCCGGGTCAGCCCCGGGGGGGCTCGTATGTTGGTTTGCGTGCAGCCAGCACAACACCTGGTTTTATTCCCGGGTCTATCCACCAGGGGGGCCTGGTCACAGCCGGGGCCCCGGGGGGGTTGACCCCCCGGGAAACTTTACCAGGTAAACCCAGGTATTTCAATTCTGGAATTTTTAAAGTTGAAAGATTGGGGGAACTTGACAGATTTAACAGGGGCTAGGTAAACACAATGTAAAGGGTTGCATGCCCAAAATTAAAAAAAACTGTTTAAAAAGTCACAAAAGGGAAAACACCAAATTGTATGTGTAAGAGCATATGATAAAGTTGATAAAATGATAATTGGTTTACAAACCTGACACAACAGTAGCTAAAAGTAAAAATTGGGTGCTAATATTAAAAATGAAGGGTTTTTCTGAAATAGCCTTAAACCCGTGTTTAAAAGGTAAAAAAAAAATGATAAAAGGCATTAAAACAAAAAAAGTAAATGCATTTTTTGGGCCCAGGGATCCCCCAAAACTTTCATAAAACGAAAAGTCTTTATGGTAAGAAAGTACAAAAGGGGGGTCCCACAACTTTTTAAAATTTTTCCTTGGGGTTTTTTCTCGGGTAAAAGGTCTCAAATGTATGACAAATGTTTAGCAACTGTCAGGGTTTGGGAATGAGAAAAAACGTTTAATGCGTAAAATTTTAATAGATTCTAAAAGAAAATATCACAAATAAGGGGGTTTGAAAAACTACAGAAATTTTCACAAATGGAAATTTTTGCCTTTGGTGTAAGTGGGTGTCTGTAGGTCCAAAAAATTTTTTGATTTGGTTTGTTTCCCCTTATGGCCCCTTTGTAAAGGGTAAAGGTAAAGAAATGTTTGGGGTCCCCCCTTTTTTAAAAACGCAGGGGGCCATGTAATGTATGGTAGGGTTCCTCGAAAAAATAAATTTATACTAAGGAAACTACAAAAAACCATTTAAAATTTTGTCTTTCCATTTAAAACGTACCCCAGTATAATTCTTCCATAAAGGATGGTATTAAGCCAGTGCAATTTAAAATTTTGGGAAATTTGACAGTATTGAAAAAAATGTAAAAAGAAGAAAAAAATTTAGAAAGAAATTTTTTAAATCAGGAACAATACCTGAAAAGAAGTAAAATTTTTAATCTGGGCAAAACCCGGGTACAAATTTCCCTGGAGACTGAACCCATCCAGAATTGCCCATAATTACAGAATGGCATTGGACAAATTAAAGGGTTTGCTCCGCGAACTGATAAAAAACACCAGAAATTTTTAAATGCCTATAATGAATTAAAAACTGAGCAGCTAATTCATAAATTTAAGAAGAGGTACCTCCTGAGGCCCAAAAACCAAAAAAATTTATGGTCACTATTTGCCACATCACAGAGTGAAAAAGGGTTTCTAAGACCACTCCTCTGAAATTGTGTTTAATTGTAGTGCCAGAAGAACAAAACGACCAATTTAAATGACTGTTTGATGACAGGTCCGTCGTTGACGGAAAAATTAAGAGATATCTATTAAATTTCAGGGGGAAAATTTTCCTTTAACGGCTGACATAAGAAAGCCTTTTCCCAGAGTGGTTTACAAAAGGCTGACCGGATTTTACCCACTTCTTATGGGCGAAATTCTAGGACCCCTTTTCACCCGAAAACCTTTCGCTTTAGGGGCGTATTTTTTTTGGTGCTACATCCCGTCCGTTCCTCTTCAAGCGACGATAAAAGCACCCTTAAACATATGAAACCTTGAGTAAAGTAATGGCAAACAATTTTTTTGGACAATTCCGGGGGACGTCAACTGAAAGGAATTGTTTAAAGACTTATGGGGAGGCTAATAAAATAATGCAAAGTGCCAATATGCCTCGGGGGGGAATGGAATAGTAATTCGTCCAAAATTTAAAAGGGACAAAATAAGTAAAGTTTTCCCGGGGAGATAAAGTCCCAAAAATTTAAAATAATTTATTGGGGTTAATTTGGGATACTGAAAAAATTTTTAATTTTAAAACTAATAAATTCAGTATGCCCAAAAATTTAACTAAAAGTCTTGCTGAAGTTTCCAATTTTATCCACTAGGTTTATGCACCCCTTTACTAAAAAGGGAAATTATTAAACAGGAACAGAAACTAAAGGCTTGGGATGAAATCTACCGAGGAATTCTTTAAACAGGTGGGAAAATTTAAAGGGGTGATTATGAAAAAATCTAATGTTGGAGTTCCCATGCCAGGTGACCAATACAAAGGGGAAAAAATGTACCCCACATTTTTTGTGATGCTCAAAATTGGGCATATTGGGCAGTTGCTTACCTCAATGTAATAGTGTTTTTTTCTTTTGTTAGTCAAAGGCTAAAGTGTCTCCAATTTAAAATCACGTCCCTTGCCTCATTGGAATTTAACAGCCTTTATGTAGGTGAAAAATAGTCATTATATAAGAATTTAAAATGCAGGAGATAAATATTAGCGACCCTGTAATTTTTTGGGCTGATAATGAATACCCACAATGGTTCGTAATGGGAAACTAAAAATTTTGTACGTACAAAACAGATTACGAAATTAAACAATCAACAGAAGTATAATAGTTTTGGTCGCATAGTTAACATTTAAACTATACCTGGGAGGAGAATCCAGCTGATTTCTTGTCTCGAGGTTTTCCTTATGCTAAATTTGTAAATGCTGTATCATGGTTTAAAGGACCTAAGTTTGTTGGTAAATAAAGCTAATTGGCCGGGTTAAAAAAGGCGTATATTTCTCCTGATGAAATTACTGTGACCACTGCCCCAATAGTTTGTCCTTCCTTAGCCATTGATATAAATAGGTATTTTTCCCTTTACCCAAACTAATCAATGAACTAAGTTGGTTTTTAAAAATTTCTAAACAAGATGAATATCTCATATAAGTTTTCACATCCTCTTGAATTTTGGGATAAAAGGGTAAAAGGAGGAAATCTATGGCAATGAGATTAAATTGATGATGGAAAAAAAAATTTGTGAAAGGTTCCATAATAGAGAAATTGGGGCTGTATTTAGAGAACAATGCAATTAGGCGCAGAGGTAGGTTACAAAATGCTAAAATTGGGTGATTATGCTAAACACCCTTCTTACTGCCCAAAACTCATCATCTAACAAATTTTAATTGTGCTAAATGCCCATAAAAATGTAATGCATGGTGGGGTACAAGATACCTTAAACTGTATTAGAGAAACTTTCTGGATTCCACAAGGACGGCAAAGTGTAAAAGGGT
>NC_069454.1:34983798-34996298 GCF_026875155.1 Cherax quadricarinatus | reverse complement strand
ATAAGGTTTATTTATATTTGAGTAACATTTAAACTGAAACAACATTCCAGCATAATTCAAATTATGCTGCTTTGGCAGCTAGTTTTCAAATGTTTTTTTTTTTCTAAGTTGTCACTAATATCCACCCCATTAATTTCTAGAATAGGTAAATGAATGTAAAATATATATTTAATTAAATTTTTGACAACTTTTAACTCCCGGGTATATATGGTTTGTTATTTTGTAACTTGTAATTTTTTATAATTACTGTATGTACAAATTCAAGTAAAACAAGAAACTGGACATTTAGGAAAAGAACTATTATATATTAATAGTTGCTCTGTTATGTATAAAGGAAATCCTGTAAATCCATTAGGATTATTTATGTAACCCCTGTCATTATCTATCATCATTATCACAATTACATAAATATTTTTTATTTGTGTGTTTGCTTTGTTTTTGTTTTTATGCAAACTGCTGTAAAGTGATATTGCTCTATGGATCATCTGGTGAATTTCTTGGTAACTGAAGTAGAATAACATGCTATTTTTTTCCTCTGTAAGATTGAGTATTCCCAGGGAGTTACAAGCACTAAGCACTCTACATGGCTAAGTTAGCACTCCAGAAAATGTTTGGATGGTAAACATATCCTTTTATGTGGATTATGTTATATAAAGTACTTCATTTACATTGTACAATAACCATTTTTTTCATATAATTATTTTTGTAAAATAAATTTGGTTAAAAAAATTTGTCAGAATTTTTTTACTCTATCTCATAATCTCTAATTTACTAGATGTTATGTTTAAAATAAATGAATACAGTTCTTTATTGAAATTCTAACTACTTATTTTTATTAAATGTCTGTGCCAGCATAAAGCTGGGTATGATTAAACTGGTGATGATATATAAAAAAAAGGCTGAGGAGACAAAGGTTATTGTTTAAAGTAAACTATGAAATTATGACCTCTGTATATAGCATGATAGTATACTATATCCCCTGAGCTGTATATCTTTTTATAACCATTTTAATGGTAAATGTATGCTATAATTGGGAGATCAAATGAAATACAGCCTTATGGCCTGCCTCTTCAAGGGGGGCTCCTTGGGCGTGGATGAATGAGGCTCTTGGTCTGAGGAATAGCCCTGTCGGTCATTCTTCCTCAGACCGAAAACCTAATATACCCCCCATTCTCCCCTCCCCCTATCCCACCTCCCATATCCTCCCCTTTTTTCCATTCCTCCTCCCCTCCCTCACCCTCTCCCTTTTGCCCTTCCTCTTTTTATAGCCCTCGTGATTTCTCTTCCACAGGCGCGCTAGTTCCTAGGTAGGGAAAGGACAAAAACCGGGGTCGATCCCATTCCGTGAGTTACTTGGCGGTGGCGTAGTTTGCCGTGGAATCTGGATTGCCTAGGATGTCCCGATCCCTCTCCGGTATCCCGGAGTACTTGGGTGTCTTTCTTATGGGCGACGGGTGGTTCTCTGGCAGCCACCTTTTCGGATTCCGGGGTGGTGGCTGAAGGAGGTAAAGCTTGTGACGAATATCCAGGCCGCCTCTCTTTTGTCCACCGAGGTAGCTCGGCAGATGTGAGGTTCCTATCCCCGAATTGCAGTTAACCTGGCATGAAGGGTAGGGTATGCACGGGTTGCATGCTGCATCTTGCGCTACTAGCGGTGTCGGTCCTCTTGGGCGCGGAGGGAAGATTTCCGCCCCCCCCCCCCCTTTTTCATTCCTCCTGGGAACTATTCTTCCTCCCCGCTCCCCCTTTTTTTATTCTTTTTTGTTTTTGTTTTTTAATGTCTTTTCTTCTTTCTTTTTTTTTCTTAAAACATAAAAGCAAAGGAGTAACCTAAAACCAATGGCAGCCCCTAGTCCATAAACCACTACCCCCGGGCCCCTTCTTGATACCCGCAACCCACATGTCCTGACCCTGCCTTGTGTTTAAGACCACTCTTTTCGGACACTCCTGATGCCCCGTACCTCTTGGCTGGGTGCTGTTTCCCTCACCCGCTTCAGGTACCGGGGCTTCGACTGACTACTCCTTCGATTTGTCTGAACTCCGCTCTCCTTTGACTATGGCTTTTCCGGCGTCTTTCCTCCCTCTACGGTACGGCAATTTTTCGAATCGCCCACCCATATCATGTCCGGGACCAACTCCGGTCCTACTCCTAAAACGCCAACGTCAATCTCCTGAGATGCTCCGTCGTTAACCTTCCCATTCACTCGGAAACGACGACACGTCAAGCCCTCCCTCTCAACGCTCATTTCGGAACCACACAATGGACTAAATTCTTTACTTTAAGACCAACTTTCCACCTTCTTCTCCTACAACCTTTCTGACCATAGTATTGCCAAAGGCGCTCCTGCGTCAGTTTGGCATAGATTATTCATTCATTCACGCTCTCAAGAGCGGTAACGCGCATCGTCACTGTCCAGAATGCTACCCAGAGCCTCATATCTTTTCTCTCCTTCGAATATCGATACTACTTCCTATCACTATTGAAAAACATCTTTTCTCTCAATTCTTGTAGTGGTACTGTCATTCTGCCCCATACCATAGTCCAACAGAATTTCAGTCCATGTGCAATGGACATTTTGAAACAGTCTGGACTCCCGGATCTCCCAAAATCCTCAAATAGACACTATATGTCCTTCCTGCCCGGGCGGAGACGTTACCCTTGCAATGTGCTCGATTTAACTTTTGACAGCCGAGAACTCCCGTCCTCTGTAAATGTCCGGCGGGACATCGTTACAAGTTCGAAAGGTGATACCGTACACCGCAACAATGTTAGAAATGCTGGCGTTTTTGTCACCCAGCGAAATAATTGCAGATCTATGGCCGAATGCCAGTCTGTGTTGCCGACAACCATTCTAATACATCTTGCCGTCAACCCCATCTTGGCCTTAAATTGTAATGAACTCACCCTTCATCCGTCCTCACCCGCCAGTTTGCCAGGTCAACTTAAATGAACGTGAAATCCGTGCTCAAAGAGGCAGAAGGTCTCGCCTATGCTATGGCAGTTTACTCATTCCTCCGCCTCCAAAGGGAGACTACCACGTGTTTTTTCTTAGTCTCGTGTTTCCAAACCGTCCCCCCCTTCTGGGTCCCATCGTGCTGCAGCCTTCCTCTGTTGTTACCCCCCTCCCATAGCCACTACGGCATCTAATGCCTTTTGCTGTCCTTGGCTCTGACGTCCCGACTAACAACTCAGTCTGTTGTCACATCTTCGCGTCCTTCCTCACAAGCCCCAGTATCGACAAGACCTCGTACGACACCTAATACCAATCGCCCAATCGCCCCACTATCTCAGAAGACCAAAAAAATCCACATTGCTCTCAATCTTCTTTGGCCCCTATCCTTCCCTTCTCCGCCTCCACACTTTACCTTTCCAGTCTCTGTACCAGTTCTACCTTCTTCCCCTCTCTCTGGCTCTATTACAAGTGTGGAGATTCACCCTCCTCCTCGTAACTATGCCTTCCACCCCCCTCCCCCTCCCAAGTTTTCTCCTCCCTCTTTTGTCACCCTCCCAGGTTTTCTGCCTCTTCTGTCCCCCCCCACACTTCATCTCCATCCCTTACACTTTTCCCCTCCCCTCTACTTTGGTAGCAGTCCATTACTGTCCCAATCTTTACTCATCCTCCTCCTCCAAGTCTCCAATATGGCCTCCCATACATCATTTGAATTCAGAAACACTTGAAGCCATTTCAGAATATATTGCAGAGACTAAACCTCAATGGACACTGATTCACTTGCCTTTCCATCTCTTCCCTCTCCTCCATCTTCCACACAAAACCCCATTCTCGCAACGCTCCCGTTCCTTCGCTACTTGAACATCTTCCAATGCACACCACAGACACGTTGACTTTTTCTAACCCCTCTAGTCCCGTAGGTGCCTTTACCCTACAGATTCCCTGATATTATTCTTCACGCCAATCATGGGCCTATTTAACAAGTGGATAATATCCGCGGCCGTCAGGGGTAATCGGTGACTTCAGATGTTGCTTTCCAGGTTTTCCCCTGTTTGGTAGCTGTGCTTTGCTTACAAGAACAAAATTAAACTCGGCTGTTTTCCAACCCTATCTCAGGCTATAATTTTTGGTAATCTTCGGATTCCTTCTCAGATGGGAACCTTTAATGGAAAGTGCCCCTCTTCTACGCAATGATATTCCGTACTAGTCAACTATTTGTCCATACATCGCTGCATTACAACACTGCAGCCACGTATCCACTTGAATAATGGTTTACAATAATGTTCTTTATATCTCTCCCTTCTCGAGCATTTTCTATCCCAGACTTGCCTTTTCTTGTTTCATCCTTACCACCACCACTTCTGTTACTTGGTGATTTTTAATGCCCACCATTTCCTCTGGGGGGGGGTCTCATTGTGACTTCACGTGGCATTCATTGGAGGCTTTTCTTGCCTCTCACCCCCTCCATGTTTTTAAATACGGGTACTCACCCATTTGATCCTCGTACTCATACCAAACTCTCTCTTGCAATCGATCTACTGTCTGCTCTTCCTCCCACCTGCACTAGACTTCACCTGGTCTGTTCTATAGCCAAGACTTACATGATAGCGATCATTTTCCGATCATTCTTACTTCTCCTTCTATCACCACCTTCCGTAGCCCCTCGCTGGCAGTTTGATCGGGCAAATTGGGATCTTTACCTCACACCTCACTGCTTTTAGTGAGTTCCTTCCATTCATCCTCCTTGAAAGCTCCTTACTCTTCTCGACGTCGTTTTTATATATAATATTTTACCGCAGGCTCTCATACTAATAACCCCAAAACCTCATGCAGGCGATTCTCAAGAAGGCGTGCCTTGGTGGTCTCTCCCGCTTGTGCACGTGCAGTACGTTTGAAGCGTGCTGCATGGGGCAGGTACCGGTACTATAGAACCGCTGAGAGACTTCTTGATTTTTAAGCAGAAGCGTGCGATCGCTCGCCGTGTCATATCCGTGAAGCTAAAACGCACTTTGTTGGCGAGACTAATGTTATCCACCATCACCTCTTCTGCTTCTTCTATGAGTGCCAGTCTGGAAAAAAGTGAGGAATTGAGTGGTAAATACTCTCCTGACCCACTCCTGTTTTCTTAACGGGTCGCTGGTGTGATGTACAAACCCTCTCGACGTTTTGCCATTGAACTTGCACAACATTCTGGTCCGTATCCCAGGGCTCCATCCTATGCCCTCGTTTCTTTTCTTTCCTCAAAGTCTGCCAAGAGTTAGTGCCCTTAGGACTTTTCTTCTCTCAGAGAAGAACAGTATAATGTGCCTTTGTACACTTTCACAAGAACTGGAGGCAACGCTCTCAGCTTGCCGATCATCGGCAGCTGGGCCCCTGAACGACATCATATTCGTATGTCACAACATTTACATCGGTCAGCCCTTGTAGTCCTCCTTACACCCTTCAATCATTATTTGGGCAACAAGGATTTTCTTCCCCAGCTGTGAAATCTGGCCATTGTTCTTCCTTTCCGCAAACCGGGGTACTACTGGACATGATGCCTCCCACTATCGCCCCATCGCTTCTTTACGAGTGCAGTTTGCAAAGTGATTGGAATTCCTCGTAAATCGACGTTTAAAATGTGTATTTAGAGACACACAACAGTCTCTCCGCTAGTCAATATGGCTTTCGTAAGGTCGTTCCTACCATAGAATCCCCTTACTTTTTCGATTGGATACGTATGTTTCGTAAAGTGCCTTGTTGCGAATAATCACTCAGTTATTGCCATATTTTTTGACCTTGAGAAGGCATATGAACACAAGCTTGGAGGTATAAAATTTTGGCCCAGGCCCATTCCTTAGGCCTCCGAGGCAATCTACCATCCTTCCTTAAGACTTTTAACTGACAGACATTTCCGTGTTCGAGTCAATAATGTTCCTTTTCCCCGGACTTTCGTCCAAGCTGAAGGTGTCCCTCAGGGATGTGTTCTAGCACAACACTTTTCCTCCTTGCTAAAAGATGATTTGGCCTCTGTTCTCTTCCACCAATGTTTGGTTCATCACTCTATTTGATTGACTCGCTATTGCTTGTGCAGCGCTGACTGTCATCTTATTGCAGTTATCTCTCCATCGCATAGCGGTCGACCGTTTTTCCACTTGGCCACCCACCACGCATGGGTTTAAATTTCACGTACCAAAAACACACCAAATTACTTTCACTAGAAGCATCTGTTAATCTCCGATCATCCTTTTGTACCTCTTAGGCTCTCCACGTATCCCGAACGTGAATACAGTCCAGGTTTCTAGGCCTTCTCTTTGACCGTCGGTTTGTCCTGAAAACCTCACATAACCTCTCTGAAGGCAATTAGTTCACAGCCGGCTAAACCTTCTAAAACCCTTGCGCATCTTTCCTCATCTTCTGGGGAGCTGATCGTCGACTCTGCTTCGCCTACATTCAGCCCTCGTTTATCGAAACTCGATGTATGTGACCCAGATTATTCCGCGGCCCTCTCCTGCTACTCTCTCTAGCCTTAACTCTATCCATCACCAAGGTTTAGTTGTGCCTTGGTGCTTTCGCCTCTTCCCCTTGAGAGCCTCTAGCAGAAGCGAATGTTTCCAATCCTGTCTGATCGCCGTGATGCCCATTGCCTTCTATACTATGTACGCTCTCACGATCTACACAATCCCTTCCATTTATAGAATCGTCCCCATATTAGTAGACATCTTTATTCGTATCGCCGCCGCCTGTTTGCTCCGTCCCTTTTCCTCTTCGCCTACATTCCTCTTGTCTTCCCCTTCAGTTTAACCACCTTTATATGTTCATGTTGCATCTCACTTTTTCCTACCCCCCTGGGAAGTTCCCACTTGTTCGGGTCTGTTTTTCTTTCTCACGTCGGGTCCCTTGCTCGAAAGCTCAACTGCCTACGGGGCTTCCTCCCGCTCTCTTTCTCTTGAGTCACATCCATCCCCATTCCCTCCATGCCACTGCGTGTACACAGATGGCTCAGTCCTTTCAGACCGGCGTCGACCGCAGTCAGTGTTTCGGACAGCGTCGTGCGGGGACATTACTATCTTCAGCTAGCATTTTTACTGCTGAACTGTATGCCATTCTTGCAGCACTTATTTCGTGGGATCCGCTCTATGCCTATGTCATCATTTGTAGTAGTCTCAGAACTCCTTAGTGCTCTACAGGCTATACGAAATATTTGATACATCTCATCCCCAGTTCTCCGTATCCAACTTTGGCTACGCCGTATCTCTACCAAACATAAAGATATCGTTTTTTTTTGTTGGGTCCCTGGTCATGTCGACATACAGGGCCAATGAACATGCAGACACTGCTGCGCGGTCAAGCAGTACATGACCTACCAATCCTTCCTATCGAGGTGTCCATTCTTGACTATTTTGCTACAATAGCTACCCACCTTCGCACCCAGTTGGCAACAACGTTGTCAACTCTTGCTCGGTACAAACTTCATTTCTATAAACCGAGCATGGTTACTGCCGTCTTCTTGTCAACAGTGCCCGAGGTTGGGAGACCACTCTCTCCCGCCTTCGCATTGGCCACACTCCGTCTACTCATGGGTACCCTCATGGAAAGGCAAACCCTGCTCCTCTCTGGACAGTGGTCAAGTTCCAGTATCGATTAGCCACATTCTGATTAGATCTGCCCCTCTATCAACGAGCACGCAAATTTTACCTCCAACGTCGTCTTCGTTCTACTACTCTCTCTTTACCTTCCTTCTTGCTGATGACCCTCCTTTAATCCTGACTCTCTCATTGACTTCTTGACAACGACTGATTTACTCCACAAACTCTGATGATACTTTTCGCACTCCCCTCAGCCCTTTCTAGTTCAGTCTCTTGCTGCCCTTTACCCTTTCACCATCCACTGCCCCGCTGTTTTCCGTAACCTATTACTCATTCTCCTCACCTTTTTGCACCTGATGCCCTCGTTCCTTCCTGCCCCTGCAGCGCTGTATAGTCCTTGTGGCTTAGCGCTTCTTTTTGATTATAATAATAATAACTTAATGGCCTGCAGTTGATCAACTTTAAACCTAACCTGTACGTGTTTTACAAAAAAGTTGTTCATGGTGAACCTTGTACAATATAACACTCCAGAAAGGGATTCCTTAATGCTGGTAATAAGGCTCTTTCCCATTGAAATTTTTGATTACCCTCCCTTTTATCAAAGCTAATTACCTTACATTCTCCCCAGGTGGCTATATGCCGCCATGAGTTTAGGTGATTCCCAGGAAATGTGTAATCCCTACATGTTTAAGCACCTCACTGTGAATTTAATAGTAATTTTAGCCAAGCACTGTCCACTGTAGGATATCTTGGGTACATGTCACATAAAGTTAAATAGAAATTTTTGATAAATGCCCCATGAAATGTAAGTACATAATATGTCAAGAACCATCATAAGATGAGGGAAGCACTTTAGTGTTTTAATATCTTCCAATAAACTGGTCCCCTGGAGAGGGTTCCTTGATGCTGGTAACGGGTTTTCCAGGTACTGAATATCTTTATTTGTGCATCCCATACCCATCCTTGGAGGTAAGTCAAAATTGCAGAAGCCATAATAGGTCTAGGACGGCCCCAAGTTTTGATAGCCAAATGAGTTACATGGTAATGAAAACCATACTGCATCTACTTAAATGATCTGATTACAGTTTTAAGATTTCAAATTGAAATATTTATTTCCGCTGTAAAGCTTACAATAATGTTTTACATTTTTATAAGATTTTTATTACAGAAAAGGCCACTATTGTGGCCTAGGCAACTTCGGCAGACTAATATACCTAATTCTTATGCTAAATTGATTACAGGTTATATTTGAGCAGTATATTTGAACATATATTCGAATACATTCCCAGTTAGGCACATACATAATTAGGTTAAAATTGTTAGTAAGTAGAAATCAAATAATAATATTACAAATGGTAGATTTATTAATGGGATTCGATTGTCTTAGCATGAACAAAGCAAGAAGGAACACTGCAGCAGGCCTACTGGCCCATTCGAGCAAGTCCATATCCCCCCCCCCCCACCACCATTTAGACCAATGACCCACCTAGTCACGTCACATCCACTTAAGAAGGGGCATGACATCAGAACCACTTAGCACAAGCTAGTCAGGACCAGCTCACACCTTCAGCAGCGAACTTATCAACCATTGAACGTTTCTCAATGCTCAACTGGAAAACCCTGTTTTATGTCTTCCTGTACTATTTCAGTGTCCCTACCATGGTGACCTTCATACATATTTTATATGTCATCTGCAAATGATGATACAAAAGTGTGCTGGTGTTTTTGTCTATGTTTGCTATGAGGAGAGAAACAGCAGAGTGCCAGGACAGTGCCTTGGGGCACTGAGCTTTTGACCTCACTGGTGCGGATCTTTGCCCTGTTGTCTATTACTTTTTGTGTTCTGTGTGTTAGGAAACCGAAAATCCATCGCCTACCTTCCCCGTAATGCCCATGGCTTTCTTTTGTGTGCTATCACTCCCATGATCTCATTTGTCAAATGCCTTGCAAATCTGTGTAAATCACATCTGCATTTTGGTCGTCTTTCCAATGTCTCCGTAATTTCTGTCATAATGGTTTCAGCAGCTGTGACAAGGCATGATCGTCCTGCTTTAAAACCATGCTGGTTCGGGTTATCATTTACACCTGGCACCCCAAACTTACCTACCACACCCTCTAAATGTTTCTCTTACTTTAGCATTTAAGTCCCCTACCACAATTACTCTCTCACTTGGTTCAAAAGTTCCTACACACTCACTTAGCATCTCCCAAAATCAATCTCTCTCTCTCTCTCCTCTACACTCTTCTCCAGATGCATACACACTTATTATGACTCACTTTTTGCATCCGACCCTTATTTTAATCCACATAATCTTTGAATTTTTACATTTATATTTCCTCTTCTCCTTCCATAACTGATCCATCAACATTATTGATATCCCTTCCTTAGCTCTAACTCACTCAGATACTCCTGACTTAATGCCATTTATTTGTCCCCCACTGAAACACACCTTTCCCCTTTAGCTTTGTTTCACTTAGAGCTAGGGCATCCAATTTTACCTAACATTTTAGCAGTTATGGTTGAATTTAAACAAGTTTTAAGTGTAGATGAATGGTTCAGAGAACCGACATGTTGATAAATTATCAACATTTATCAACATGTCGGTTCTCTGAACCATTCATCTACAAACCTGTCAGACACTGCAACTTCTTGGGATCTTAATACTTAGGAATTCTTCGCTTGCCTAATTCTTGGGCACGACCTACTTCCACATTGTACAAATGTGACACCACCTATGACTGCTGCACCTCTCCTGCCATACGGTTTATAAGCTGCTTCTCCACTCATATGCCGTATTCTATTCAAGATTGATGGACTGAACACATTGACTCAAGGTTGAGGGACTGATTACCTCATTTTCCTCCTGTTCTTCAAGTTTCTCCTACGTATGGACTGATGAAGCCACTGTGTGGCGAAACGTTTCCTCAATAAAGTTATCCAAGAGTTGCACATGTGTCTTAATTTATCAAGTTTTAAGTGGTTATGAATTATTTACTACAGGTAAAGTTGGGGTATTTTTCCAGAATGGTCTGTAATGTACCCACCTAACATCATTTTACCATGCTAGAGGAGAATGAGGATAAACATGTCTATGGTGCATCCAACAAGGTCAGCAAACTTGAATTTTACTGCCAACCCAGCTCTGGCTAGCTACAAGTATCTGTTAGGTAAAAGGACATGTGCAACTAATGAGACATTTTATTGTGGCAATGTTTCACTTTCCAGGAGCCATAATGTGTGTGTGGTCTTTGCAGTACAAGCTTCAGTTACTCTAGACTCCTATTTAGAGCATTGCTTTTAGATTTGTCGGGGGTCCTCTTCACTGAAAAAGTCTACTAGTTTAGCAGCAACATGGAGTGTTGACATAACTCTTGCAATGTTAACTGTTTTTCTTTAGGTTCTTTTTCATCTTCCTGTTACCTGGGCATTGAACTCTGCTGACATTTCCTCTAGACTTCTTTCTTTGTGATCATCTAACAGTTCAGTTACATCTTCCTGCATACAGTGGTCCCTTGAGTTACGATAATCTTCGAGTAAAGATTTACCCTCAGTCAGAGAGGAGACTGATTTCTTTTTTGCTCAGCAAGGGTGACACTACTCTCACTGAAGTTTGAACTCGATGTGGTACTAAGGGCAAGTCTACATCACCATGGGAGGTTGGTATTACAGTATACTCAGACTGTTATGTTGAGTATCAGGTAATCCATTACAGTGGACTCCCGACCTATGATATTAATCAGTTCCTGAGAGCCCATCGTAAGACAAAATGATTGTAGGTTGAAGGACCCCAATGGAAATAAGTTAGACAGTCCTCGATGACACACTGGCTTTCTTGGGTTATCCTGGGTGGCTAACCCTCTGGGGTTAATTGTTTCTCAGTATTCTTGATAAGCCACACCAACAACAGTCTCTCCACATCTTTGAGTAGTACAGTTGGTGCAGCTGATGGTGCTACAGCAGCAGCATTAGCTGACCATGGTGCAACAGCAGCTGACAGTGCAACAGCAGCTGATGGTGCAACAGCAGCTGACAGTGCAACAGCAGCTGATGGTGCAACAGCAGCTGACGGTGCTACAGCAGCAGCTGACTGTGGTGCAGCAGCAGCTGACGGTGCTACAGCAGCAACAGCAGCAGCTGACTATGGTATGATAGTATTTTGATAATATTTCTCATTCTTTTTACCACAGGGTTGGCACTAGAAGCTTTCTTTGGGCCCATAGTGGCTTATTTAGCAGTTAGAAGCACTAAAAACACTGGAATAATACAAAATGTTCCGAATGTATGCGTGGGAGCGACTGCTCTGGCTTGTAAACATTGGCACACTAACTGAAGGCAGGCCAGCTGGGGCGCGCTCAGGCGGACAGACAGGTGGACACGTACAGGACGAATGCTGTAGGTCAAGTTTTTCACCGTATGTTGGGGTCAAATTTTTACACTGAAATGGTCGGTTTTTACCTAGGTTGGGGACATTGTATGGCGGGGGTCCACTGTACTTGACTTATACAACATGAGCTATGTAATTGGGGAGCTCCCTAAGTCATGGACCAATAGCCTCATCATTCCCATTCCAAAGCCCAAATTCACAATTTGTTTCCACATGATACATTGTTTATTCAGAATTGGTGATACTTGATAATGCATGTAGAAAGTCCATGGTTATGCAGAGTATTTTGGGCAAGCTTAAACTTACTCAGCATACATAATATTCATTCATACTACTGTGCACATTATATATACAGTGGAATCTCTACTTACGAGTGCCCCACCGTGTGAGTTTTTTCAAGATACGAGCAGTCGCTCAGTCGATTTTTTGCTTACAGATGCGAGTGATATTTTAAGATGCGAGTGGGCCTTAAGGGAGGCTCCTTGACACTGGTGAGGGGCTCTTGCTCTTGATCTAGGGAATTGGATCTCAGTTGTTTGTTGACTATCTTATTGAAACTTGGGCAATGTATGATGGAAAGATGCTTAACATCAAAA
>NC_069454.1:34942985-34983298 GCF_026875155.1 Cherax quadricarinatus | reverse complement strand
ATATATATATATATATATATAAATATAAAAATATATAATATAAATATATATATATTATTTATATAAAATTATATATATATTATATTATATTATATATATATATATATATATATATATATATATATAATTATATATATATATATTAAAGGTTAGAGATCATACAGAACATAAGAGAGGTGAAATATTCTTGGTTATCTTCGTGGTCACTATTCACGATATATCAACAATTCATAATTAATGTTTCTATGAAAATAAGTCCCTTTATCTGACCTTTTTTCAGTTATCCTGGTGGGCAATTTATACATAATGTTACTACTAATGATAACTGTACTTATGTGTACCTGCACTTAAATAAACTTAGTGTGTCAAAATTTTATATTGATTCTCTCTCAGACGTAACTGCAACGTTCTGGCCATTGTTTACTTTTAGAGCATGACGTCATTACTAGCCAATAAGAGTGTAGGTGATGGTGGCGTCGACCAATCAGAGAGCATAATGCTGCGCCTGACTTCCGGCCGCACGAAGCTGCTCACATTCTTGGGCAACTTTGGAAGCATCAGGTACGAGTAACCAAATTTTGGTTTATTTTGTCCCCTCAAGCTGGTATATAAACAAACATTCTATATAAGTGACTGTAAACTGTCAAGGAATATAATATATGGTGCATGGGGAAGTGAAACAGACAGTATTGGCCAAGGATTTATCTCTTCACACAAGATGGATTTGCCAAATTTTGATCTGTTTGCTGAGATTGACAACATAAGTATGTATGTCGACGGTAAGAGTGAAAACAAATTTGAGTTGTTTGATATTGATGAAAGTGTAGAATTGAATTCGGGCATCCCAAGCCATGGTCTCATGGATGATGCTATGCCGGCTGTCGACTCCAGCAATGCCCTACTTGGGGACCCTCTGCTCAACTTATTTGATCATAGTGAATTGCTCGAGCTTCAGTCGGCAGTCCCCAGTCACAACACCAAGACTCTCATGCCAGTTTCCCTTCCAGCGGGCTCTCCAACGCATCCGAGCTCACCTGATGTTGACTACCCTCCTGCCTCTCCAAGCTCCAGTTCTGCCCTTGGACCAGAGTGTTCGTCTTCTGCTTCACCATTCTCCCAGTCTGTACCAGAGGTTGAAGGGGGTTTCTGTTTTTGTCATCCCCCCATCCGCTTCTTCTAGGCACCTGTCCGTATTTTTGCAAGCCCGGGCCCCAAACTGTCCAAAATGGTTGCACCAATCAAAATACAAAAACCATACACAATTTGGGTTAAAATACCTAAATTAAATCCACGTTCCCACCATGGTTCATAGCGGCCGTTTGCTCGGGAGGCAAGTTGGGCCATCAGTCCCCCTAGAAATCCAGTGTTCCTTCCTCCACAAATCTATCGTCTGCAGCACAAACAAGTGTTCGTTTTGCTTCTTCAGGAGCGATGCAGCGACCCATAAGAACAAAAAGCCATTAAAGCTCTTCACAGAGAGTTTTCTGAAGTGTCAGACAGCAGTCAGCCATTGTCTTGGGGGAGCAAAGCAAAGGGCATATAAATTGAACCAAGGACGACCCGAAGATGAGCGCTGTCGGCTAAACGAAATAAATGCAAAGCGAATCGAAGAGAAAAAGGGTCAATGGCAGATTTGGGCGTAAAGTGGGGGATGTTAGTAGAGAGCGTGCCCAGCTGGCGGGGGAAAATGAGGCAAAAGGAAACAAAATTGAAATAAGGAACAAGTGAAGCATCTGAGTAACTTTATCAAAAACCCAGTAAAAAGCTTCACTTTCATCAAAACTCGGCCTTTTCTATGTATTATTAGGTGACATTTGGGCTAGTGGAAATGGGATGAAGTAACCTGTGGTATGTTTTACATGTGGATGGTGTTGAAGCTCCATGAAAAGTTCCCATTTACAAAGAAAGCGGGGAAGGAAAAAAAAATTTGAACCCAAAAAAAAATTTCTTTTCACCCTTCTTTTTTTTATAATTTATTGAGTGAAAAGTGTGCTAAAAACTGTAAGGAAATAGTTCAGTAAGGTGATACAAACAAATTTTTTATTTTATTTCTAGCTTGAAAAAATGTGTATGTTTTGAAAATTTTTCTACATGAAATTTAAGTGAAAATTTTGTCAAGATAAAAACAGTTCTGTAATCATTGTTTTTTTTGTCCATGATATTATAAGAAAAAGACTATGAAAAAAGCATTTTTTGTTATGGCATGTGCAAGAAATTTTCAGTACCCAAAATTGCTTGTTTTGTAGTGGTTCTAAAAAAAATTTTGACTTGACTTTTTTGCCATGTCGTAAGCTTGTTTACCTTTTCCTTTTTTTTTTCCCCACAGCCACGGGAGGTGACTTGAACGGGCGGCAGCAGACTCACGGCACAGGGGGGAGGGGGCCCCCCTGACCCCTTAAGGGACAGGGACCCGTCCTACCACACCGTTCTAGCCCCCTCCCACCTGTCCCCCCCTTTGGTAAAATTGTACTTAGAAAATTGTTTCCCGCTGGTTTCATAACAAGGATGATGGTTATACTTACGATGAATGTTCATTGTGTTCTATTTGAAAGATTAAGATTAAGGTTTTTTTTTTTGCTATTTACAATGTGTAATTTCAATTTTGATTACTAAGTACAAAGAAAAGCCCTTATAGCTGGGGCATTTTTTGGGGAGACTAAACCTAATGTTTAACGACTACTTAAACTAGGGATATCAACATGTTGGTTTGAATTGAACATTTTTTTTTTTTTTTATTATTTCAACGAGGTAGGTATGGGTTTTCAGTATTTAATTTTATATTGGATGAATTGATTAACAGGTTACGTATTAATTTTGGTACATTTTACATAATGAGATTGAAACCTTTTTAACCTTTGAAATCACTTAAAATATTTAGGAATTTTGAGTTGTTGGTGGTGATAATATATAGTGTTCGGTGTTAATTTTTGGGAATGAGGTGATTTGTAAGTAGAGCCTTGAATTGGTGTGCAGATGCAGACATACACTGCACAAATATTTTTACATATTTAAATATCTTGTTCATGGAAATTTTAAAAATGTCTCAATTATATAAGGTTAAATGACAACCACATGAAAGCTGATTTAATAGTTAAACTGCAATTAATTTGAGACTATAGATTCAATTTTAATTCTCTAGTTCAGTTGTATAAGGTTAAATATAACTAAATAAAGGCAAAGTTGTTAAATAATATTGATATACAGTATTAGGATTAAATTTTTTTCCTTGACTTTCAAGGCCTCTGCTATAGCTGACTGTTCAACCATCCAACCTTTTGTCAAAAACTATCTTATTGGATAAGATCTTTTTAACTTACAGCTGCTTCGTTGGCAACCAGTCACCGCTCTCCTCTTAAAGTTAAGTATGTCTGGTGATCCCTAGGCTTAGCCATGAAGATTAGCATAGTGTTCAACTTTGAAATAGTTATTGAAAGTTTTTAAGTAACAATTGTTTCCCTTATGAAAATTATAAGGTTTATTTATATTTGTAGTAACATTTAAACTGAAACAACATTCAGCATAATTCAAATTATTGCTGCTTTGCAGCTAGTTTTCAAATGTTTTTTCTAAGTTGTCAACTAATATCCACATTAATTTCTAGAAATAGTAAATGAATGTAAATATATATTTAATATAAATTTTGACAACTTTTAACTCCCTGGGTATATATTGGGTTTGTTATTTTGTAACTTGTATTTTTATAATTATTGAACAAATTCAAGTAAACAAGAAACTGGTCATTTAGGAAAAGTAACTATTTTATATTAATATGTTGCTTGTTATGTATAAAGGAAATCCTGTAAATCCATTAGGGATTTTATAGTAACCCCTGTCATTATCTAGTCATCATATCACAATTACATAAATATTTAATAGTGTGTTTGCTTGTTTTTGTTTTTTATGCAAACTGCTGTCAAGTGATATTGCTCTATGGTTCATCTGGTGAATTTCTTGGTAACTGAAGTATGAATAACATGCTATTTTTTCCTCTGTATAGATTGAGTATTCCCAGGGAGTTACAAGCACTAAGCACTCTACATGGCTAAGTTGCACTCCAAAAATGTTTGGATGGTAATCATATCCTTTTATGGATTATGTATATACAGTACTTCATTTACATTGTACAATAACCATTTTTTCATATAATTATTTTTGTAAAATAAATTTGGTTAAAAAAATTGTCAGAATTTTTTACCTTAATTACTTAGATGTTAATGTTTAAATTAATGAATACAGTTCTTTATTGAAATTTCTAACTACTTATTTTTATTAAATGTCTTGTACCAGCATAAAGCTGGGTATGATTATACTGTGATGATATATAAAAAAAAAGGCTGAGGAGACAAAGGTTATTGTTTAAAGTAAACTATGAAATTATGACCTCTGTATATAGCATGATAGTATACTATATCCCCTGAGCTGTATATCTTTTATAACCATTTTAATGGTAAATGTATGCTTAATTGGAGTTCAAATGAAATACAGCCTTAATGGCCTGCAGTTGATCAACTTTAAACCTAACCTGTACGTGTTTTACAAAAAAGTTGTTCATGGTGAACCTTGTACAATATAACACTCCAGAAAGGATTCCTTAATGCTGGTAAAAAGGCTCTTTCCATTGAAATTGAGGTACCCTCCCTTTTATCAAGCCTAATTACCTTACATTCCCCAGGTGCTATATGACCCCTATGAGTTTAGTGTTTTCCCAGGAAATGTGTAATTCCCTACATGTTTAGCACTTCACTGTGAATGTAATAGTAAGATTTTAGCCAAGCACTGTCCATCTGTAGGATATTCTTGGGTACAATGTCTACATAAAGTAAAAGAATTTTGATAAATGGCCCCATGAAATGTACAGTACATAATATGTCAAGAACCATCATAATGAGGGAAGCACTTTAGTGTTTTAATATCTTCCAATAAACTGGTCCCCTGGGAGAGGTTCCTTGATGCTGGTAACGGGTTCCAGGTAGCTGAATATCTTTATTGTGCATCCCATACCCATCCTGTGGGAGGTAGTCAAAGATTGCAGAAGCCATAATAGGTCTAGGGACGGCCCCAGAGTTTTGATAGCCAAATGAGTTACAGTGGTAATGAACCATCTGCATATACAGTATATCTGATTACAGTTTTAAGATTCAAATTGAAATATTTATTTCCCTGTAAAGCTTACAATATGTGGTTTACATGTTATAAGATTTTTATTACGAAGATGGCCACTATTGTGCCTAGGCACTTCGGGCAGACTAATACTAATTCTTATGCTAAATTGATACAGGTTATATTTGAGCAGTATATTTGAACATATTATTAGATACATTCCCAGTTAGGCACATACATAATTAGGTTTAAAATTGTTAGGTAGTAGAAATCATATAATAATATTACAAATGGTAGATTTATTAATGGGATTCGATTTGTCTTAGCATGAACATAAGGAAGAAGGAACACTGCAGCAGGCCTACTGGCCCATTCGAGGCAAGTCCATATCCCCCCCCCACCACCAGTTTAGACCAATGACCCACCTAGTCACGTCACATCCACTTAAGGAAGGGGCATGACATCAGACCCACTAGCACAAGCTAATCAGGTCTCAGCTCACACTTAAGCAGCTGGAACTTATCACCATTGAACGTGTTCTCCACTGCTCACTGGAAAACCCTGTTTATGTCTTCCTGTACTTTTTCAGTGTCCTCTACCATGGTGACTTTCATACATATTTTAGTGTCATCTGTAAATGATGATACAAAAGTGTGCTGGGTGTTTTTGTCTATGTTTGCTATGAGGATGAGAAACAGCAGAGGTGCCAGGACAGTGCCTTGGGGCACTGAGCTTTTGACCTCACTGGTGCTGGATCTTGCCCTGTTTGCTACTACTTTTTGTGTTCTGTGTGTTAGGAAACCGAAAATCCATCTGCCTACCTTCCCCGTAATGCCCATGGCTTTCATTTTGTGTGCTATCACTCCATGATCTCATTTGTCAAATGCCTTTGCAAAATCTGTGTAAATCACATCTGCATTTTGGTCGTCTTCCAATGTCTCCGTAATTCTGTCATAATGGTTCAGCAGCTGTGACAGGCATGATCGTCCTGCTTTAAAACCATGCTGGTTCGGGTTATCATTTACACCTGGCACCCCAAACTTACCTACCACACCCTCTAAATGTTTCTCTTACTTTAGCATTTAAGTCCCCTACCACAATTACTCTCACTTGGTTCAAAAGTTCCTACACACTCACTTAGCATCTCCCAAAATCAATCTCTCTCTCTCTCTCCTCTACACTCTTCTCCAGATGCATACACACTTATTATGACTCACTTTTTGCATCCGACCCTTATTTTAATCCACATAATCTTTGAATTTTTACATTTATATTTCCTCTTCTCCTTCCATAACTGATCCATCAACATTATTGATATCCCTTCCTTAGCTCTAACTCACTCAGATACTCCTGACTTAATGCCATTTATTTGTCCCCACTGAAACACACCTTTCCCCTTTAGCTTTGTTTCACTTAGAGCTAGGGCATCCAATTTTACCTAACATTTTAGCAGTTATGGTTGAATTTAAACAAGTTTTAAGTAGATGAATGGTTCAGAGAACCGACATGTTGATAAATTATCAACATTTATCAACATGTCGGTTCTCTGAACCATTCATCTACAAACCTGTCAGACACTGCAACTTCTTGGGATCTTAATACTTAGGAATTCTTCGCTTGCCTAATTCTTGGGCACGACCTACTTCCACATTGTACAAATGTGACACCACCTATGACTGCTGCACCTCTCCTGCCATACGGTTTATAAGCTGCTTCTCCACTCATATGCCGTATTCTATTCAAGATTGATGGACTGAACACATTGACTCAAGGTTGAGGGACTGATTACCTCATTTTCCTCCTATTCTTCAAGTTTCTCCTACGTATGGACTGATGAAGCCACTGTGTGGCGAAACGTTTCCTCAATAAAGTTATCCAAGAGTTGCACATGTGTCTTAATTTATCAAGTTTTAAGTGGTTATGAATTATTTACTACAGGTAAAGTTGGGGTATTTTTCCAGAATGGTCTGTAATGTACCCACCTAACATCATTTTACCATGCTAGAGGAGAATGAGGATAAACATGTCTATGGTGCATCCAACAAGGTCAGCAAACTTGAATTTTACTGCCAACCCAGCTCTGGCTAGGCTACAAGTATCTGTTAGGTAAAAGGACATGTGCAACTAATGAGACATTTTATTGTGGCAATGTTTCACTTTCCAGGAGCCATAATGTGTGTGTGGTCTTTGCAGTACAAGCTTCAGTTACTCTAGACTCCTATTTAGAGCATTGCTTTTAGATTTGTCGGGGGTCCTCTTCACTGAAAAAGTCTACTAGTTTAGCAGCAACATGGAGTGTTGACATAACTCTTGCATTGTTAACTGTTTTTCTTTAGGTTCTTTTTCATCTTCCTGTTACCTGGGCATTGAACTCTGCTGACATTTCCTCTAGACTTCTTTCTTTGTGATCATCTAACAGTTCAGTTACATCTTCCTGCATACAGTGGTCCCTTGAGTTACGATAATCTTGAGTAAAGATTTACCCTCAGTCAGAGAGTGAGACTGATTTCTTTTTTGCTCAGCAAGGGTGACACTACTCTCACTAAGTTTGAACTCGATGTGGTACTAAGGGCAAGTCTACATCACCATGGGAGGTTGGTATTACAGTATACTCAGACTGTTATGTTGAGTATCAGGTAATCCATTACAGTGGACTCCCGACCTATGATATTAATCAGTTCCTGAGAGCCCATCGTAAGACAAAATGATTGTAGGTTGAAGGACCCCAATGGAAATAAGTTAGACAGTCCTCGATGACACACTGGCTTTCTTGGGTTATCCTGGGTGGCTAACCCTCTGGGGTTAATTGTTTCTCAGTATTCTTGATAAGCCACACCAACAACAGTCTCTCCACATCTTTGAGTAGTACAGTTGGTGCAGCTGATGGTGCTACAGCAGCAGCATTAGCTGACCATGGTGCAACAGCAGCTGACAGTGCAACAGCAGCTGATGGTGCAACAGCAGCTGACAGTGCAACAGCAGCTGATGGTGCAACAGCAGCTGACGGTGCTACAGCAGCAGCTGACTGTGGTGCAGCAGCAGCTGACGGTGCTACAGCAGCAACAGCAGCAGCTGACTATGGTATGATAGTATTTTGATAATATTTCTCATTCTTTTTACCACAGGGTTGGCACTAGAAGCTTTCTTTGGGCCCATAGTGGCTTATTTAGCAGTTAGAAGCACTAAAAACACTGGAATAATACAAAATGTTCCGAATGTATGCGTGGGAGCGACTGCTCTGGCTTGTAAACATTGGCACACTAACTGAAGGCAGGCCAGCTGGGGCGCGCTCAGGCGGACAGACAGGTGGACACGTACAGGACGAATGCTGTAGGTCAAGTTTTTCACCGTATGTTGGGGTCAAATTTTTACACTGAAATGGTCGGTTTTTACCTAGGTTGGGGACATTGTATGCCGGGGGTCCACTGTACTTGACTTACACAACATGAGCTATGTAATTGGGGAGCTCCCTAAGTCATGGACCAATAGCCTCATCATTCCCATTCCAAAGCCCAATTCACAATTTGTTTCCACATGATACATTGTTTATTCAGAAATTGGTGATACTTGATAATGCATGTAGAAAGTCCATGGTTATGCAGAGTATTTTGGGCAAGCTTAAACTTACTCAGCATACATAATATTCATTCATACTACTGTGCACATTATATATACAGTGGAATCTCTACTTACGAGTGCCCCACCGTGTGAGTTTTTCAAGATACGAGCAGTCGCTCAGTCGATTTTTTGCTTACAGATGCGAGTGATATTTCAAGATGCGAGTGGGCCTTAAGGGAGGCTCCTTGACACTGGTGAGGGGCTCTTGCTCTTGATCTAGGGAATTGGATCTCAGTTGTTTGTTGGACTATCTTATTGAAACTTGGGCAATGTATGATGGAAAGATGCTTAACATACACCAAAATTGAAAGAAATCGAACCATAAGTAACGGAGTTCACTTCTCAGCCTTTAGCCGCCCCTTAGCGGTATATTTTCATATGGTTTTTATGGGTGTATTCTCGTTTTTTTTTGGTCTCATCTGATAGAATGTAAGATATATTACAGAAATAAATATGATTTTGATTGGTTTCACAACGAAAAGTAAATGTTTGAGCTCAAAGTAGCTGAAAGTTTGATTCTTTGGCGATGTTCAAGAGTAAACAAATGACGTCACCATCCAATACCTGTCCGACTGGCCATTCCCATACACAGTCATGAATGGGTTGACATTATTTATACAATTATTGCAATAACGCAGTAGTTTGCATAATAGGCAATCTTCTATTTTTTGTGTGAATAAAAATTCCAAATGGTAAGCAAGAATATTATTATAAAAATATGTATGTACTAATAAATAATAATAATAATAATAATACGTATAATATAATTATATAATACATGTATATGTAATATAATAATGTATAAATTATTATAAGGATATGCACATACTAATAAATACAGGTTCTCCATCACAAATCCGGCACCATTGGGACCTGTAGTGTGCCGGATTACTGAGTTTGCCAGATTACAGAGTGGTTAGGTTAGAATACGCTTAATAAAATTAACCAACTTGACTTGCACAAAGTTTATTGAGCATCGGCAAAAATTGAACATTTCCACTACTTTGAGCTCAATTTCAAGGTACTTTTCATCATGAAAGCAATCAAAATCATGTCTATTTCTCTAATATATCTTCCATTCTATCAAATGAGTCCAAAAAATGAGAATACAACCATAAAAACCATAGGAAAATATACTGTTGAAAGTTAAGAAGCATCTTTGCATCATACATTGCCCAAGTTTCAATGAGATAGCCCAACAAACAACCAAGAAAAAAAAATATTTCCCAAAAATCATATATTGCAAGCCCAAGCCAGGTACTGGAAATAAGTCACTTTGACTTTTCTGGGTTATCCTAGGTTCTCTATACATACGCTGTTATGTATGATAATCTATGTAATTGTATTTGTGTATACCTGAATAAACTTACTTCTAGTCTGCCAACTGAGTAAAAGAAATCGCCCAGTCACTTATTTCAACTACCCAATAAAGTGGTCAGAAATTGGCAATTTGGCTGATTTCACACAAATTTCAAAAGATGCCAATTTCAAAATAAGGTCCATAATAAACAATGCAGATATTCCTGGCACTAAAATATCATTTTCTCTCTTCATTAGTCACGGTTACAGGCCCCTCTTATATTACTCTTGCTTACCATTTGGAATTTTTATTCACAAAAATAAGAAAATTTACTGTTTGCAGACTGCTGCTTTAAATTGTAAAAATTGTATGAATAATGTCAACCCCATTCTTGCCCGTATTGAAAATTTGGACTGGCAGGGGACAGGTTTGGGATGGTGACGTCATTTTTTATTTTGAGTTTTCGTAAAAAAATAGAACTTTTTCTATGTGAGCGAAATTTTTAAGGGGGTACTTTTCTCATGAAAGCAATCAAAATCATATTTCTTTTATATATCTTTCATTCTTCAAATGAACCGAAAAAAAATGGAAAAAACCCAAAAAACCATAAAAAATATCCCAACTAAGCATGAACTCCACTTTTATGGTCTGATTTCTTTCTTTTTGGGTTTGTACGTTAAAAAAGTATCTTTCCATCATACATTACCCAAGTATGAAAAGATAACCAAAAAACAATGAGAAAAAATTATATAAAAATAATAATAATAATAATATTTTTTTTTATACAGAAAATGTAATGGTATACAGGCCTACTGAATCGTGCTACTACTATATAAAACCGCTTGTTATGCGAGATTTCAAAAAATTAATTTTTTGGGGCCCCCAGGAAAACCCCCCCCCCCCCACCCAGTCGCTAACACCCAGGTACCCATTTATGATGGGTAAACATAGAAAAACGGGTGTAAAAAAACCCCGCCTTTAATGTTTCTACCCTGGCTGGGATCGAATATTTCCAAAAAATCATTATGGTTTCCCCAACCAGGTATAGAAATAAGCCCGTTGTTTTTTGGGTTATCCTAGTTCTTACACTTGCGCTATGGTGAAAATCTATAGAGAAAATAACTTTTTTGTTTCAAGTTTATGGGGAGTACGGTGTATATCACATTACCCCTGTGCTATACCCCGTTTTTCAAATATAAGCCCCAAGCAGGGTAGGGAATGGTACTTGTTTCCCCCTACCAAATCCCCGCACAAAAGCTTACGACGCCGTTTCGGTTCGATTCCCATTTACAAATCACACAAAACCCCAAATGGGCAGGATGGCTATATATAGCAGGAAAGTGGTGGTGGTAGTAGTAGTAGAAGTACAAGAATGGTATATAACCCCGACAAGATAAATTAAAAACCATGCGCAACACCTGGACATATAAAAGGGACCTTGTCCCTCTTGATGATGTCCTTGATTTCCTTAGAGAGAACCCCCATAAAGGGGTTTCTAATCCCCCATACCCTGATGTTTTTCTTGATCTTATCTGCCTCTGTGTGGATTTAAATTTTCCTTTTTCCCTTCCAAGGGAAATTTATTCAAAAAATTCGGTGTCGTATGGCTCTTCTCTCTCTCCTGTCCTTGCTAATTTTAATGGGATAACTTCGAGACTGTTCTTCTTCCCTCCCTCGAGGCAACCTTCACTCTGGCCCCGCTATGGGGATGACATTTTGCTCGGCCGCTATGGGGATGACATCTTTGCTTGTGGCCTCAGACCCCAGCTTTTCCCAACCTTTTTTTGAAGCTCTTAATAACTTGCTCTTCCCCTTTAAAGTTTAAAGCTGAAGGGGGAATCAAATTCCCCTTGCTTCCCATTTCCTTGTGCCCACGCCCACCGCTCGATACAGGTTTTTCCTTTTCCGTTTACCAAAAACCTTGAAAGTGGCATGTACATTCATATTTTTCTATAGTTCCCCTGTCAAAAAAAGTTTTCTTATCTCCCTTTTTTCCCCCGTGCCCCCCGCATCTGTGAACTCAGTTCCTTCCAGCAGAAATTTCCACTTTAAAATTTCGTTTTCCCATCTTGGCTCCCCTTCCCTTTTCAAGATCTGCCCTCTCTGTTTAAACGAAATTTTTCATCTTCCCAAACTCTCTACCCCTGGGAACTTTCTGTCCTCTCCCCCTTCCTACATTTCGGTCTTTCTAATCTAAAACAATTCTCCCCGTCCCTTAAACATCAAGTTTTCTTTTCCGCCAACTAACCTTTCGCACAAAAATCTCTTCATACCCCCCTTCGAACTGTCAGTATTATCCCAAAATATTATTTATTCTGGAGTTTTAAAACATGTTTTATGTTATTTATTTTGTTTTTATGTCATTTTAGATCAATTGTGATAGGCAAATAAGCTGTAGGGTTGATATTAGGAATAAAAAAGCATATTCTCCTCTTCATGAGTTGGTCAGGGCAACCGCAGTGGCTTCAAAGCCACCTTATCTTTAATGGTAATGTACTGTGTAGGTGCTTTACATAATGAAAAGCTTTTCTTTTATTCATTGGAACCATTTATAATGGTACTTGTGGATGGATGATTTCATTAGTTTCTTTTTCTTGAAATACCCGACGTTATGGAATTTCATATAACCGTAGTTACCAGCGGTCGCAATATACAAACGAGAAGCATTATTCTACAGAAAAAGCGTCCTTCCCCCAAAAATTTTCACCAGTCAACTATTGATAATATGCATTTTTTGTGGTGGAGACGGAAAAAAAAAAAAAAGAGAAGCTAGTACAGCGATTGAAAACAAGGGTGGAGGTCGACCGTTGTCATTGTAGGAGTGCCCGCAGTCACCGGTCTTCACACGCAAATTTTTATTTTGTATCAATTAAATCAATATTACTTGGGTAATAATTTCAGTAATCCTTCATGTGTTTTTCAATCACCGACCAGTATGGTTTAAATAAGTGACCCCCTGATCAACCCGATAGATGGTCCCAAACCCTTGACTGGTCCCAACCCTTGATGGTTTCCCAAGCCTTGGGCTGGTCCCAACCCCGGATGGTTTCAAAAAGGTTTCGTTGTGCACCACCTAGAGGTTATTAATGAAATTAGAGGTTGCTAGTAAAAAATTGCATAAATCAACCCATTCAAAAACATTTGAAGCTGTGTGTAGTCTGTGGTCCCAAAACAAAGGTTTCCCCCTGCATAAATTGTCATTTCTGTGGAAATTGGTTCAGCCCCTTGTGCAGATATCCCAAAAACTAGTACAAGCGTATTAAAACAGGGGAAGTGTTTTTGGGTATGCCCAAAAGAGATTTAAATCTGTGGAATAAAACACAAGGGTATTAAAAGAGGTCAACATCAAAGCGCTTTCATAGAAAACTGGGAAACTTTTACAAAAAGATGGGAACATAAAAATCTGGCTGAATGGTATGCCCTTTATACGGGCCCGTAGTCAAAATGTAAGGCTGGAGTGATGTCCCGGTAGTCAGTAAATGGGGGGGGATAGTGCTGCCTGGGGGACGTAAGGGGAAACTGGAGGTGCTGTCTGGAGCAGTAAGGTGAAGCGGAAAGGTACTTCCTGGGGGACAGTAAAGGTGAAGCTGGAGATGCGTCCTGGGAGCAGTAATGGGAAACTGAGATGCTGTCCTGGGGAAACAGTAATGGTGAAGCTGGAGATTTGTCCAGGTAGTCGGGAATTATACGCAGGGAAAGGAATAATATAAATGACCTCATAGGGGACAGGAGCCTAGTAGGGAAACAAGGTTTTGTCAAAAATAAGATAAAACAATTTTGCAAACTAGAAAAAACCGCAGGAAATACAAAAAAAGAGGACTCCACTAGCAAAGTGGGATATATTACCAAAAAAACTGGTGGGGGCTCCATTTTTGGTGCTAGGGGGATAGAAGTAAGCAGGGAAACATGCCCAACAGGAAAACAGTCACAGAAACCAAGGAAACGGGAAAAAAGCCTTGCACATACTTGACTCGGTATTGCTGGATGGGGGAAATTGGAAAAAAAAATGGGAGTGCATATGACCACCTAGGAAATGCCATGCCCAAAAAACAACAGGGAAAAAGCAAACTCCTTCCCGTAAGCTTTTTCACCCTGAAAATGTGTACCCCTTTCAGTAAGGAAAGACTGTGTATAACTTTAAAATTTCCCGCATACCCTCTAAAGGGGGGCAAAAAAATCAAAAACATCCGGCCATGGGAAAAACCCGGGGAGCCACAGCCACTAAAAGGGAGAGGTTTTTTGTGCCCGGGAAAGGAAAAAAACTGGGAGGAAATGGCAGAAATCGTACACCAAACCCCGTCTTCCCGGGTGGAACCCCAGTCGATTTCCTCCCCTCCAAAACCAAAAGATACAGATACTAATCCGGAAAAAAAAAATTCCCCCCCCCCTCCAACAAAACCACCTCCCATAACATTTTTTCTTTGCAAATATACAGGGGGCTAAGCCAGCAACAAACAAACAAAATACCTTTCACCGTGGGCTGCCCCTTTCAGGGCAAAAGGCAATGTTCGCGGGTTTCACTGAGACCCCCATAAAGGTACTTGGACAACGAAATATGGATCCCAGGTTACAACCTATACGATGTGAAGGTGAACAGGCAAAAGGGGGGGGGTTGGCCTGTAATTGCAGAGTCACTTGTTTGAAGAACTGCTAAAGCCTCAAAAGATTAGTGGAAATTTTTGCAGTAAAGGTCGAGAAACCCAAAAACCTATCATGTGATAGTTACAAGCCCCTGGATGAAAAATCCCAGCAATTCCCAAACAGCTGTTTTAAAAAAGACCATGTCTGGAAAACCTTCCACTTTTTTGCACCCAAAATCTTGCTCCTGGGGGGTTTAACTTAAGCCACCTAAAATGGAGGGGAAAATAGCAAATAATATTGGTTTTCAGTAATAACACCCGGGGGGCGCTCTGATGAAAAAATCACACTCACGCGAGCTTTTTTAAAACTCTGCAAAAAATTCAATTTAAACCCGCAAATAATAGAGCCTACTAGACTGGGGAAAACATAGACCTCATCTTCACTAACAATGATGATCTGATAAGAAAAAATCACCATATCAAAAACAATATACTCAGATCACAACATAATTGAGGTTCAGTCATGTATGCGCGGAGCCCCAGACCGACATAATGAGATTAGTCACGAGGGGCATTCACCAAATTCAACTTCAATAACAAAAACTTTAAAATGGGACCAAGTAAACCAAGTCCTAACGATATAAATGGGAAGATATACTAAGCAACACAGACCCAACTTATGCCTATAACAGATTAACTCGGTGGCACTCGATTTTATGCACAAGGCTTATTCCTCTAAGAAAAAGGAGGAGTAGATGTAAAACAGAAAGAGACAGGCGCTCCCTTTACAGGCGACGGAAAAGAATAACAGAGCGGCCCAAAAGAGGTTTAATATATCTGAAATGCGTAGGGAGCACTGGTCAGAGAAATAGCAAGCATCGAACTTAAGCTAAAAAGAATCCTTTAGGGGTCAGGAATCGCGGGAAAACTAAAAGCCATAAATGAATCGAAAGAAACCCAAAGTATTTCTTCTCCTATGCCAAATCAAATCGAGAACAACGTCCAGTATTGGGCCCCTACTTAAACAAGATGGGTCCTACACAGATGACAGCAGGAAATGAGTGAGCTACTCAAGTCCCAATATGATTTTATTTTTAGCAAGCCGCTAACCGGGACTAGAGTCGAAGATCAAAATTAATTTTTTATGAGAGAGCCACAAAATTTGATTAACACAACCCTATCCGATGTTATCCTGATGCCAAATGAACTTCGAACAGGCGATAAATGACATCCCCATGCACTCGGGCCCCGGGGCCAGACTCATGGAACTCTGTGTTCATCAAGAACTGCAAGAAGCCCATATCACGAGCCTTTTCCATCCTATGGAGAGGGAGCATGGACACGGGGGTCGTCCCACAGTTACTAAAAACAACAGACATAGCCCGACTCCACAAAGGGGGCAGAAAAGCAACAGCAAAGAACTACAGACCAATAGCACTAACATCCCATATCATAAATCTTTGAAAGGGTCCTAAGAAGCAAGATCACCACGCATCTAAAAAACCCAAATCAGTTACAAAAACCAGGGCAACATGGGTTTAGAACAGGTCGCTCCTGTCTGTCTCAACTATTGGACCACTACGACAAAGGTCCTAAATGCACTAGAAGACAAAAAGAATGCAGATTTTAATATATACAGACTTTGCAAAAAGCCTTCGACAAGTGTGACCATGGCGTAATAGCGCACAAAATGCGTGCTAAGGAATAACAGGAAAAGTCGGTCGATGGATCTATAATTTCCTCCACTAACAGAACACAGAGAGTAGTCGTTTAACAGAGTAAAGTCCGAGGCAGCTACGGGAAAAAGCTCTGTTCCACAAGGCACAGTACTCGCTTCCCATCTTGTTCCTCATCCTTATATCCGACATAGACAAGGATGTCCCGCCACAGCACCGTGTCTTCCTTTGCAGATGACACCCGAATCTGAAAGACAGTGTCTTTTCCCTTGCAGACAAATGCAAAGCTCCAGGCAGGGCATCAACCAAATCTTTCAGTGGGCTGCAGGAAAACAATATGAAGTTCAACGATGAGAAATTTCAATTACTCAGATTTTGGTAAACATGAGGAAATTAAATCTTCAAACAGAGTACAAAACAAATTCTGGCCACAAAATAGAGCGAAACACCAACGTCAAAGACCTGGGAGTGATCATGTCGGAGGATCTCACCTTCAAGGACCATAACATGTATCAATCGATCTGCTAGGAAAAATGACAGGATGGATAATGAGAACCTTCAAAACTAGGGAGGCCAAGCCCATGATGACACTCTTCAGGTCACTTGTTCTATCTAGGCTGGAATATTGCTGCACACTACAGCACCTTTCAAGGCAGGTGAAATTGCCGACCTAGAAAATGTACAGAGAACTTTCACGGCGCGCATAAAAGGAGATAAAACACCTCAATTTTTGGGAGCGCTTGAGGTTCCTAAACCTGTATTCCCTGGAACGCAGGGGGGAGAGATACATGATTATATACACCTGGAAAATCCTAGAGGGATAGTACCGAACTTGCACACGAAAATCACTCACTACGAAAGCAAAAGACTTGGCAGACGATGCACATCCCCCAATGAAAAGCAGGGGTGTCACTAGCACGTTAAGAGACCATACAATAAGTGTCAGGGCCGAGACTGTTCAACTGCCTCCCAGCACACATAAGGGGGATTACCAACAGACCCCTGGCGTCTTCAAGCTGGCACTGGACGAACACCTAAAAGTCAGTTCCGGATCAGCCGGGCTGTGGCTCGTATGTTGGTTTGCGTGCAGCCAGCAGCAACAGCCTGGTTGATCAGGCTCTGATCCACCAGGAGGCCTGGTCTCAGACCGGGCCGCGGGGGCGTTGACCCCCGGAACTCTCTCCAGGTAAACTCCAGGTATGGCTAGTAAGCAGGTTAAAACAATAAATGGAGAAAAAGAAATTGGAATGATTGTGCAGCAAGTAGCGCCACCAAACAGTACCAGCAGGTTGGTGTGGCGACCCTGGAAATTTGAAATTATGCTAGCCAAAATTAGTGCCGAATAACTGAAGGAACCGAATAACTGATTACTGGATTTGTGATGGTGGACCTGTAATAATAAAAATAATGATACGTATAATAATAATAGTAAAACTATATAATAATAATAATAATAATAATAATAGTACAGTGGTCCCCCGCTTTTCGTAGTTCCCGGCAATCGTAAAATTCGCCAATCATAGGGGTATTTTCATATAAACATGGACTTGCTTTTCATAGGTTGACTCGCGAGTCGTAGTTCGTCCGGGACGCGTACGCACGGCGTGGGCCAGGGCGGCAACCAGTCTGGCATTTACCAGTGAGCGAAGGTCCCATCTCGTGCTCCAGCGAAATATTTCATAATATTCCATTTATTTTAGTGCTTGCAAGTACAGTGGACCCCCGCATACCATTGGCATCACATAACGTTAAATCCGCATACCGATACATTTTATCGCTAAGATTTTGCCTCGCATACCGCTAAAAAACCCGCTCAACACTATTCGTCTGAGACGCGTCTAATGTGCGGCCTGAGCCAGCCTCACATGTTCCGCCGGTGGCATTGTTTACAAGCCAGCCTCCGCGGTAACATCCAAGCATACAATCGGGACATTTCGTATTATTACAGCATTTTTGGCGATATTATCTGCAAAATAAGTGACCATGGGCCCCAAGAAAGCTTCTAGTGCCAACCCTGTGGTAAAAAGGGTGAGAAATATTATCGAAATACTGTGGTACCATGGTCAACTGCTGATGCTGCTGCTGCTGTAGCACTGTCAGCTGCTGCTGCTGCTGCTGTAGCACTGTCTGCTGCTGCTGCTGTAGCACCGTGAGCTGCTGCTGCTGCTGTAGTACTGTCTTCTGCTGCTATAGCACCGTCTGCTGCTGCTGTAGCACTGTCAGCTGCTGCTGTAGCACTGTTAGCTGCTGCTGCTGCTGCTGCTGCACTGTCAGCTGCTGCTGCTGCTGCTGCTGTAGCACTGTCAGCTGCTGCTGCTGTAGCACCATCTGCTGCTGCTGCTGTACCACTGTCAGCTGCTGCTGCTGCTGTAGTACCGTCTGCTGCTGCTGTAGCACCATCTGCTGCTGCTGTAGCACTGTCAGCTGCTGCTATAGCACTGTTAGCTGCTGCTGCTGCTGCTGTAGCACTGTCAGCTGCTGCTGCTGCTGCTGTAGCACTGTCAGCTGCTGCTGCTGTAGCACCGTCAGCTGCTGCTGCTGCTGTACCACCGTCAGCTGCTGCTGCTGATGTAGTACCGTCTGCTGCTGCTGTAGCACCATCTGCTGCTGCTGTAGCACTGTCAGCTGCTGCTGTAGCACTGTTAGCTGCTGCTGTAGCACTGTCAGCTGCTGCTGCTGCTGCACTGTCAGCTGCTGCTGCTGCACTGTCAGCTGCTGCTGCACTGTCAGCTGCTGCTGCACTGTCAGCTGCTGCTGCTGCTGCAGCACTGTCAGCTGCTGCTGCTGTAGCACCATCTGTTGCTGCTGTAGTACCATCTGCTGCTGCTGTAGCACCGTCTGCTGCTGCTGTAGCACTGTCAGCTGCTGCTGCTGCTGTAGCACTGTCAGCTGCTGCTGCTGCTGTAGCACTGTCAGCTGCTGCTGCTGCTGTAGCACTGTCAGCTGCTCTGGTGCTGCTGTAGCACCGTTGTTGGTGTGGCTTATTGAGAATACCAAGAAACAATTAACCCCAGAGGGTTAGCCACCCAGGATAACCCAAAAAAGCCAGTGTCATCGAAGACTGTCTAACTTATTTCCATTGGGGTTCTTAATCTTGTCTCCCAGGATGCAACCCACACCAGTCGACTAACACCCAGGTGAACAGGGAAAAATGCCTGGAACTAGTTTACCTGGAGTTTACCTGGAGAGAGTTTCGGGGGTCAACGCCCCCGCGGCCCGGTCTGTGACCAGGCCTCCTGGTGGATCAGCGCCTGATCAACCAGGCTGTTGCTGCTGGCTGCACGCAAACCAACGTATGAGCCACAGCCCTCTGATCAGGAACTGACTTTAGGTGCTGTCCAGTGCCAGCTTGACGACAGCCAGGGGGTCTGTTGGAAATTCCCCCTTATGTGTGCTGGGAGGCAGTTGAACAGTCCTCGGGCCCTGACACTTATTGTATGGTCACATTAACGGCTAGTGACACCCCTGCTTTTCATTGGGGGGATGGTGCATCTCTGCCAAGTTCTTTTGCTTTCGTATGAGTGTATTTTCGTGTGCAAGTTCGTACTAGTCCCCTAGATTTATTTTTTTTTCCAGGTGTATAAATCATGAATCTCTCCCTCCTGCGTCCAGGGAATACGGTATATGAAACCTCAAGCGCTCCAGTAATTGAGGTGTTTTTATCTCCGTTATGCGTGACGTGAAAGTCTCTGTACATTTTCTTTTCTAGGTAGGCAATTTCACCTGCCATTGAAAAAGGTGGCTGTTAGAGTGCATCAATATTCCAGCCTAGATAGAACAAGTGACCTGAAGAGTTTCATCATGGGCTGGCCTCCCTAGTTTTGAAGGTTCTCATTATCCATCCTGTCATTTTTTTCTAAGCAGATGCGATTGATACAATTTATGGTCCTGAAGGGAGATCCTCCGACATAATCACGACCCAGGTCTTTGACTAGTGTTTCGCTCTATTTTTGTGGCCAGAATTTGTTTTGTATCTCTGATGAAAGAATTTAATTTCCTCATGTTACCCATATCTTGAGTAATTGAAATTTCTCATTGTTTTTGAACGTCATATTGGTTTTTGCAGCCCACTGAAAGATTTGTTGATGTCCCCAGAGCCTTGCAGTGTCTGCAATGGAAGACACTGTCATCAGATTCTGGTGTCATCTGCAAAGGAAGACACGGCGTGGCTTGACATCCTTGTCTATGTCGGATGTGAGATGAGGAACAAGATGGGACTAGTACTGTGCCTTGTTGGAACAGAGCTTTTCACCGTACTGCCTCGGGAACTTACTCAGTTGACGACTACTCTCTGTTTCTGTAGAGAGGAAATTATGATTCCACGACGCATTTTCCTGTTATTCCTTTAGCGCTCATTATTGTGCGTTTTTTGGGGGGGGGGGGGTGGGGTCTATACGCCATGGTCACACTGTCGAAGCTTTTGCAAAGTCTGTTATATAATTACACTGCATTCCTTTTTTCTTCTAGTGCATTTAGGAACCTTGTCGTAGTGATCCAGTAGTTGAACAGACAGGAGCGACCTGTTCTAAACCCATGTTGCCTGGGATGTGTAACGATGGGGTTTCTAGATGGGTGGTGATCTTTGCTTCTTAGGACCCTTTCAAAGTTTTATGATATGGGATGTTTAGTGCCTAGTGGTCTTAGTTCTTTGGCCTGTTGCTTTACTGCCCCCTTTGTGGATGGGGCTATTCTGTGTTTTTAGTAACTGAGGGACGACCCCCGTTCCATGCTCCCTCTCCATAGGACGGAAAAGGCTCGTGTAGGGGCTTCTTGCAGTTCTTGAGAACACCAGAGTTCCATGAGTTCCTGGCCCTGGGCAGAGTGCAATGGGCAAGTCATTTATCGCCTGTACGAAAGTCATTTGGCGTCAGATAACATCGGATAGGCTTGTCGTTAATCAATTTTGTGGCTCTCTCATAAAAAATTCCATTTTTGGATCTTCGCTCTCAGTCTGGTTAGGCGGCTTTGCTATAACTGAGTCATATAGGGACTTGAGTAGCTCACTCATTTCCTGCTGTCATCTGTGGTAGACCCCATCTTGTTTATGTAGGGCCCAATACTGGAACTTGTTCTCGGATGTTGATTTGGCATAGAGAAGAAATACTTTGGGTTTTCTTATCGATTTCATTTATGGCTTTTAGTTCTTCCCGCGATTCCTGACTCTAAAGGATTCTTTTAGCTTAAGTTCGATGCTGCTATTTCTCTGACCAGTGTCTCCCTGCGCATTTCAGATATATTGACCTCTTTTAGCCGCTCTGTTATTCATTTCCGTCGCCTTAAAGGAGCCGCCTGTCTCTTTCTATTTTACATCTACTCCTCCTTTTTCTTAGAGGAATAACCTTGTGCATACATCGAGTGCCACCCAGTTAATCTGTTCTAGGCATAAGTTTGGGTCTGTGTTGCTTAGCAATACTTTCCCAGTCTTATACGTTAGGACTTGGGTTTACCATGGTCCCACTTTAGTTTTTGTTTAAAAAATTTGAAGTTGAATTTGGTGAAGGCTCCCTCGTGACTAGTCGCATTTTTGTCGGTCTGGGCTCCACGCATACATGTCTGAACCTCAAATTATGTTGTGATCTGAGTATATTTGTTTTTGATATGGTGACATTTCTTATCAGATTCATCATTGTTAGTGAAGATGAGGTCTAGTGTATTCTCCAGTCTAGTAGCCTATTATTTGCTGGTTTAAAATGAATTTTGTTCAGAGATTTAAAGCTCGGTGAGTGTGAGTTTTCATCAGACTGCCTCCTGGTGTTATTACTGCAACAATATTATTTGCTATATTCCTCATTTTGGTGACTTAATTGAAATCCCCCAGGAGCACGATGTTGGGTGGCAGGAGCTGGAAGATTTTCCAGACAGTGGTCAATTTTTAACAGCTGTTCTGGAATTGCTGAGATGTTGCATCCGGAGGCTTGTAGACTCCCACAATGACTAGTTTTGAGTTCTCGACCTTTACTGCTAAACTTCCACTACGTCATTTGAGGCATTAAGCAGTCTGTGCAAACAAGTGACTCTGCAAATTACAGGCCAACCCGCCCCTTTTGCTGTTCACTCTGTCACATCTGTATAAAGTCGTAACCTGGGATACATATTTTTCGTTTTCCAAGTGATCCTTTTATGTGGGTCTCAGTGAAAGCCTGCGAACATTGCCTTTTGCCTCTGCCAAGCAGTCTCACGGATGAAAGGTATTTTTTGTTGTTTGTTTGCTGGCTTTAGACCCGTATATTTGCAAAGATAGAATGTTATCTGGAACTGGTGGTATTTGTTGTACTGGGGGGGATTTTTTTTCCGGCATTAGAACTGTATCTGTTTGTTTGGAGTGGAGCCAACGACTGTGGTTCACTTCCAGGATTGACTGGATTTTGTGAGCGATTATCTGTTCTGCCATTTCCTGCCAGTTTTTTTTTCCTTCCTGGCACTAAAAAACCCTCTCCCTTCTTGATGGGCTGTGGGCTACCCAAGTTTTCCCATGGCCCTGGATGTTTGTATCTTTTAGTCCCCCTTTTTAGATGGGTATGATGCCTGGCAATTTAAGTTGTTTTATAGCACAGTGTCTTTCCTGTACTGAAGAGGTACACATTGTTCAGGGTGAAAAAGCCTTACAGGAAGGGAGATGCATTTTCTGTTGTCATATGGGCATGACATTTTCTAGGGTGGTCATAGTTAGCACGTCCCATCTGTTTTTTCTCCAGATTTCCCATGCCAGCATACCAAAGTGCATAGTACGTGCACAGGCTTGTTTCCGTTTGCCTAGTGTTTTTTCCTGTGACTGTATTCCCTGTGGGTGCATGTTTCCGCTGTCTTATCCTATCCTCCTAGCACCAACAATGGAGCTCACCACCGTGTTTTTGAAAATTTATCCTCACATTGCTATTGGAGTCCTCTTGTTTGCTATTTTCTGCGGTATTTCTAGTTTCAAAATTGGTTTTATCTTATCTTTGACTTACAACTTGTTTTCCCTACTATGGCTCCAGTCCTCTAAGAAGTGTCATTTATATTTATTCCTTCCTGCGTATAATTCCCGACTACCGGACAAAATCTCCAAGCTTCACCATTACTGTCGTCCCAGGACAGTAAGCTCCAAGCTCACCATTTCTTTGTTCTCCCAGGCGCACCTCCATCTTCACCATTACTGTCTCCCAGGACGCACCTACAGCCCACATTTACATGACCTAACCAGACATCACCTCCAGCCTTACCGTTTGTGAACTACAATGATGGCAGTATCCAAGGGTCAGAACACCCATAACCGTGGGCCCATACAATAAAGAACCCACTGATGTAGCGGGTGGGCGCGCGGGGGGTGGCTTATCTCCAGGAAAATCTAAGTACACGCGCTATGCATTAAACACGCACTAAAAAAACCCTTGGAATTAGTCCAACGATTAAACGCAGCGAAATATGTGCATACCCGCGCGCCGCGCCCTTCTGGGGGGGAGGCTCCTGTTTTAATAGCGCGAGTCATAGGTAGCGAGAGTTCTGGATACACGGGTGTCGTGCACAAGGAGCGTGACACCAAAATCCACAAAAATGACAATTTATCCAAGTGGAACCCGTTTGTTTGACTGACCACAGACTACACACACATCATAATGATTTGAATGGTTGATTTACCTGCATTCTACTAGCAACTCTTGAATAATATAATAACTAACCTAAATGAAGCTCAGCTATTTGTATTTCTCTGTTTTCTAATCTAAACTCTTTTTGTATATTGGACAGCTTACCCGTCACGTTCCTGATTTTTTAATGTAATGTGTTTATAAGGGCCGCCTACAAACCCCATCCGTTTAACAGTCTGCTTTATTGTCCAACGAAAGTTAAATCTGAGTTGAAACAGTCCCTGGTTCGGCCAGTCAAGGGTTCGGACCACAGTCAAGGGTTCGGACCAGTCGATCTGCTAACTGATCAGTGGGGTCACTTATTTAAAACATACTGGTCGGTGATTTGAGCAAACACATAAGGATCTACTGGAAATTATCTACCCGAGTAATATGGATTTTGACTGATACAAAAGTATAACTTGCGTGTTAAGACCGGTGATATCTGCAGCTCCTGCATGACGTACAGTCACCACTTTGTATTATTTATCAATCGCGTGTATCTGGCTTTTTCTATTTTTGTTTTTTCCGTCCTCCACACAATAAATGCTATATATCACTATAGTGACTGGTGCAAATTTGGAGGAAGGACGCTTTTCTGTAGGTAACAATGCTTCTCGTTGTGTATATTGCGAACCGCTGGTAACTTACAAGGTTAAATGAAAGTCACAGTAACGTCTCGTATTTCAGAAAAAGAAACTAATGAAATCTAGCTCCACTCCACTAAGTACCATTAAATATTGGTTAAGTTGCTAACTAACAAACTGTATTCGCGAGGGTATTCACTGTACAAAAGATTATATTGGCGAGTACACTACAGGCCAGGAAGATTATTAAAAACAAGCTGACCTGTGGTAAGTATCTGGCGACTTCAGGCACCCTGCCTCTATAGGCTTTACACTTCATTTTACAAATTCACCTGTTTCAAATGACACGTTAGCCTTTATTCAACAATATACTAGGAGCCACGTAGTATACAACTATACACGATGTATATCAATTGCTTTCAGGGAGACTTCTTTCCCTAGACAACAAAGTTCAATTTTATTATTTTTTTCACACGGGAAAACAGGCCCTATGATCCCTCATGGCAGTAAACTCTGCTAGGTAATGCACACTAATTCTTCTCCTTTTTTACTCAGTATATACTGTTTTCCCGCCCAAGATTGGTTTCCGGAGGCGCTAGAGGATGTATCGTATAGATTATGACACAAATTAAAGTCTAGCACGTAAGAGCTCCGTGAAAACAACAGAAAACCGGAGCAAAACGAAGGCACGCTGACCGGAATGATTTTTTGAGAGATTAAGAATCTATTGGCATACACATGTGATAAGGCATGTTCTGGAAGAAATGCCAAACAGGACCTACAGTACTCCAGGAGGAAAAGGCACTCCCAGGACACAGTGTCTCATCAGTCATTGCTGCATCTTCAATAAAAAGGTAAGTGTTCATTTATTTCTTCATTTAGTAGTACATGCACAATATATACTGTGCATTACTACTCCTACATTGTGCATGTACCTTTCTCCTATTGTGTGTAGGAAAATGTATAATTTCAAGTAGTATAAATTTTTTTTTCCTACTTTTGGATGTCTTGCACGGATTAATTTGATTTCCTTCCATTATTTCTTTGGGGAAAATTTCATCGCAAACGATAATTTTGCATAACAATGACCTCTCAAGGAACGATAAATATCGTTTATGGCGGGGTCCACTGTACTAAATAAGCTACCCATGGCTCCAAAAAAGCTCCTAGTGCCAAGCCTGTGGTAAAGAAGGTGAAAATAATACATTGAATTTAAGAAAACCATCATTGAACAATATGAAGTTTAATATCACATATCAATAGTTCACTTAACTGTTGCAAGCACAATTTAGAAATTTGACTTAGTATATCTGGTATCTTATTTTCATTAATAAGATAACTAACATGTCACATAGGTTATTATACTGCTTCTCGTATTCCCTCAATAAGTGGACAATTAAGCACATAGTGTTCAAGAGAGTGACCATATGCCTGACACATAATTTACATTTATTTGATCAACTTGTGTGTCTCCCAACTGCCAGAAGTAACGAGTTACCAAGCCTAAAGCCGGCCACTACAACATCAGTCAGTCTGTTCACATTGCAAGTTGCTCCATAAACTACTTTCTTACGTTTCCATGTTATCATAGTGGTTAAGATCTAGCTCATGCCTTCTAACTGCATTCCTATAACAATCATTTGCATTATTGCTTCTCTCTAATATTTTCTAATGCTAGACACAGTTATACCAAAGTTATATTCTACATTCTCCTTCTGTACTCTTCTTGCTAACATAATCAACTTTAATCTGAGGATAATCCAATGTGTGATGGGATCCATAGCAATTGTAACAATAATTCCATTTGTCCCTAATTTTTGAGTATCTATACCTGGCTTCTCCAATGAGCATGTTGTTGGAGACATTATATGATCAAGAGCCTCAATGATGACACTAGAACAGTAATGATGATAGAGCAAGCCAGGTCATATTAGCTTTAGCGCCATTAGGATTGTAAAAACAAAACAATTCAGTGTGCAGTGAAGAAACGCCCAGTTTGTACATTCTTATGCCTAACTCAACAATTTATTATCGTACTGAACTAGGGAGTGGCAACAAGAGCCAGATGCAGCCATGCCAGAAGAACTCCTGTTTAGATCAACAGTGTATATAAATTGTGAATAACTTATTACTACCAGCTAGTGAGAAATTTCTTCTGAGCAGTTGCTCTAACAGAGATTTAAGGAAGGGGATAACTCGCAATAAGCTTCTTGAAGGGACTTGTAGGTATGTGATATTAAATGAACACATCTTCCTGGAGGGGTGAAATGCTCTTGTTGCCTACAGTGATACAGTTCATGCAGGTTTATAAAACTTAATGACCAATTGCACGTTTTCACAATCCATTTAGATCGTGTGTATTTACCTCTAGACACTTGGAAAGATTCACTGTGACAGTGTCTGGTTCATTTCTCAAACATTCAATACTGAGTACAGTGTAGTTAATGAGATTTCACAATCCCTATCAACTGAAACTAGACATACCAAGCTCCTTTCGCTCATGTTAAGACCAGGATGATATGTGTGTATATGATCTTGGTATACAGAGGGGCCAAGATGATAATCCTGATGAGCTTCATTTTTTAGCATTAACCCAAGGTCGGAGAGAACTTTCTCTAGCTAATATCAACATGGACAGCTAATCAATTAAGGACTCTAACATAGGCTATGTTATCATCTCTCACGATTCTCACATTAGCACCATAGTTGGGATTGTAGCCAGCAACAGCTTTGAGAGCATTAGCCTGAGCTTTGCATTTCTTGTTTAAGTTGAGGTATAGAGGATTTTGTTAAAGGGTACACTACACCAAGATATCTGTAAAGTTTTAACGTAGCTAATGATTCACCCTGCAAATAGATGGGGAGGGGGATGTCGTTTGCTTGTTAATATCTTTGTTTTAGAGGAAGAATTATGAGCCTAGTTGATTACAAATTGCTTTGAACTTCATTAAGAATGAGTATTCATCTACTTATGCCCTGTGTATTGGATCATGATACATCAGCAAAGCTTATAGCTATATGTTTAAGGTAGGCAGGTAAAGCATTTAGGAGAGCATAATCAGAATATTAAAATAGCATGGGACAGAGAACTCCTCCTGCGGTGTACCTAAAGATGTTTTCTTAGAAACACTTCTGAAGCCTTGGTAAAAGGACAGAGGAAACCTCTATTGACAGGATCCAATATACAGCAGAGTAAGCTACCACCAATATTCATTTTGGCTATTCATGTAGTATAACGGTTCTGTTTCGCAATATCAAATGCAGAATTTATATCAAGAAACGTGGTAAAACAAGTAGAGGTGTGTGCAGTGAGAAAGGGTGGAAATACAGTTCTGCAACACTTTTACCTTTCATGAACCCATAGAGGTAGGGGAAAAGTTGGTGTCTGATTCTGTAGTGCCAGTCTGTTAAGCATCATGTCTTTCAAAAGTTATACAAAGACAAACTAGTTAAGGAGCTCGGCCTAAATGTATCAGGCTGTTGGGGCTTAGGATAGGCACAAAGAGATATAGTCCAGGAAGTAGGAAGAACGCCCCCAATGTAACTGAGATTATACATGCCCAACAAAGGGTTTATCAAGCACGTGGCCTTAGAGTTCTGAGAATACATAGTTATACCATCCTCTCCCAGGAGCATTGATCGACCTTTGGTTAATCAAATCTAATTCATACTCGGTAAGAGGCAATCACACTCATCAATAGTTTTGGCTCATAAATTAATCAGTTTCAACAATTCTTCAGAAGTGCCTCTAAAATATTTTCTAATATGAGAAGGAAGGTTTCGTGCCTGATGTTTTGGACCAGTCATTTATGAGGTCTTTTGTTTGCTTTTTCAAGAGGAAAGGTATGAAGCCAACGATTGCCAGTCTTTTTTCTGGTTTAGTTATTTATACCTTTCCAAGCCAAACTCAAGGGGTGGACCAATTTAATCCACTAACAAACTGAGTTCCCATTCCTGTTGCCCTAATTCTTCCTTTCTATTCCTGCATTTGTTAGCGCAGCTTGGAACGTTCCTAGCAGGTCTGGGGTTCTACATTCACCACGTATGCTTTAACCAATCCTCCTAACTGCATGTGTTTAGAATTGTGTAGCTTGGCTCTGATCATTATAGTATTTACATTGGTTTATTATTGATATTTAAAGAGGAAGGTCTTTGTTTTCCTATTCCCTGCCACTTGATATCTGTGATATTTTTAGATTTTAGATTTGCCAACCGATGTGGCCTAGTTTTATAGTGCACTCCCAATTTATCCATAGCCTGTGGACGGTAGCGCGAGAGCATATGGATCTCAAAAGGCCTAGGAACTAGGCCCCCCAAAGGGTTAACAGAATACATATGGATTTATATCTACATATCCTATAGTTCCTTATCTGTTACAAGCAATTTAGATAATTTGCTTAGATATCTGGTATCTTATTCATTCATACGATATCTTGACATGTCACCATAGGTTATTATACTGTCTGTCTCTGTATTCTCAATAAGTGGACAATTAAGCACATCGTGTTCAAGAGAGTGACCCATAAGCCTGATCACGAAATCAAATTTTACATTTAGTTTGATCATCATCTGTGTGTCTCCCAAACTGCCAAAGTACTTATAACCAGCCTAAGCCTGGCCACTACAACATCAGTCATTCAGTTCACATTGCCAAGTTGTCTCCATAAACATACTTATCTACGTTCATGATATCATAGTGGGATATAGATCTACTCAGGGCTTCTAACTGCATTCCTATAACAATCATTTTCATTATTTACTTCTCTCCTAATATATTCCTAATGCTAGACACAGTTATACCAAAGTTATATTCTACATTCTCCTTCTGGGTACTCTTCTTTGGCTAACATATCAACTTTATCAGGGGGGGAGTATCCAATGTGTGATGGGATCCATAGAAATTTGTACATCATTCTTTGTCTCCTAATTTTTTAGTATCCTATACCTGGCTTCCCCAATGAGCATGTGTTGTAGTCATTATATGAGTCATAGAGCCTTCAATGATGACATAGAATCAGTATTGATGATAGAGTCAAGCTCAGTGTCAAGTTAGCTTTAGCGCCATTAGGATTGCATACAATTCAGTTTGCAGTGTAGACGCCCAGTTTTATTTCTTATGCCTAACTCAACAACAAATTTTATTATCGTTCCTTAAATAGGGAGGTGGCAACAAGAGCAGATGCCAGCCCTTGCCCAGAAGACTCCTGTTTAGATCCATCAGTGTATATAACTTGTATAACTTATTACTAACAAATCTAGGTGAGAAATTTTCTTCTGAGCAGTTTTGCTCTAACAAAAGATTTTTCAGGGAAAATTACTAGCAATGAACTTCTTGGAGGGACTTGTAGGTATGAGATATTAAATGAACACATCTCCATGGAGGGTTAAATGCTCCTTGTTTCTTACAGTGATACAGTTTCATGTAGGTTTAATAAAACTTATTGCCAATTGCACGTTTTCCACAATCCCATTTAGATCTGTGTGTATTTACCTCTAGACACTTGGAAAGATTCACATGAGATGGAAGGTTTGGTGCCTGTATGTTTTGAACAGTCATTTATGAGTCATTGCTTTTTCAAGAGGAAAGGGATGAGCAACAATGCAGTCTCTTTTTCCTGTTATTTAATATATACCTTTCCAGGCCAAACTCAAAGGGTGGACCGTATTTAATCCACTAACAAACTGTTCCCGATTCCTGTTGACGTAAGTCTTCCTTTCTATTCCTTGCATTTGTTAGTGGCAGCTTGGAACGTTTCTTGAGGCAGGTCTGGGTCTACATTCACGTTATGCTTTACCAATCCTCCTAGCTGCATGTGTTAGAATTGCGTACTTGGATCATTATAGTATTTACATTGTTTTTTATTGTTATTTATAGTGGAGGTCTTTGTTTCCTATTCCAGCCCACATTGATCTGTGAGAACAGTCTCATTAGTGGTAATTAAATCATCATTAAATTTTTGTGTGCCAATGGCTCGTAATTCTTATACTATACCATTGACCAAAGTGGTTAATAAGTTGTCTCTGTGTTCTGGTTTGAGAATACGAGTTACCTCCTTCTGTATTTAGGCTACTTGATTGCTGGAGATGTGATCAAGATTGACAGTTGTTAGTCTTGTGAAGTGCTCAGATAGAATATCATCAACTATGACAATCATGCATCGTATATGATGTATTAAATCCAAGACACAGAATTTAGTATGCCACCATATATGTGAGTAGGCTCAGTAGTGCCCACAATTCGAACATTATCATGCTCATTTAGCAATCTCACTAGTTTAGTTCCATTGGTGTTTGTTATAGACCCACCAATATTCTTATGTCTGGCATTAAAATCTCCAAGAATGATGGTAGGTTCACTATTGATGCGATCTGGTAAAGCATCAGGTCGAAGCTGGTTCGCTGGGGCATAGAGATTAAAAATGTTTATGGAAAAATCGCCTGCATGTACTTAGACCCCTCAAGGAAGGTTCCTTGATGTTGGTGAGGGGCTCTTGATTTAGGGAATTGGATCTGTGTTCCAGTTCCCCGAATTAAGCCTGAATGCCTTCCACATATTCCCCCCCAGGCGCTGTATAATCCTCCGGGTTTAGCGCTTCCCCCTTGATTATAATAATAATAATGTACTTTGACACCATGATACTGCATGTTAACTCGACTCTGCAAAGAAAGGAGTGAATGTGGCAAGTTCTTTCTGACATACATCACACCCAAAAAACGGTTTGTTGAACCCTTAGTTTATATGCTGCATATCCAGCAAGTTTGTGGAGGTCTCCATCTTTCAATCTACATTCCTGCAAACAGATGACATAATATTCTTGGTTGCACTAATATGATGTAAGTCAGGCAATCGCTTCCTGATGGAAGCAATGTTCCATGAAAAGATTTGTAATGTATCCATTGTAGTGAGTTATTATCAATCTCTTGCTCAATAAGATGTAAAACTATTATGCTTGAGACTACAGTTGCAGACACTTAAGAGCAAATAGCATAGTTTTAATGTCTTTATCCAGGACCTTTATTTTTAAGCATTTTTCGGCCCATCTTGGCACCAGTTAAAAGGCACGTCTTGAAGGCAAGAGTCATGGGCTTCTTTCTCACAATTGCTGGAAGCTGAACGGAGATTGCTGCACTTTTGGACATCATCACCATGCTCAAGTAGCATATCCTGATTACATATATTTAATAAACTATGTCAGGATCTGTTCAAGAATGCTCAATTTTTTTCTGAAATTTGTTATAATAATGAGGAAGGTCAGCGAATCCAATTGCCTCTCCAGAGGAAGGCACTTACTGTTTTAGTGCTTACCTTTAACACCTATCACCTTAACAGGTACCATGGTACATTAGTGTTTCTCTGTTTCATCATACATTGCAGGAGGTCTGTGCATCTGACTCATCTCACCAATTCCAGGGAGGTTACCTGTGGGTAGTCCGTCTGACTGTTTAGTTGTGTGTTATTGGGAGAAAGAAAAAACTCCATCCATCCCCATATTCAGGTGTAAGCCATAGTATCTGTTAGTGGCAGACCAGTAGTTCCAAATGTGCTAGCAGGGATGGCAGCTCCTCACAGCTGGTGTGTGTGATGGCATTCTGTATCACCAGAATCCTTTGCAGTGAGGTGGGGTTCCTTGCACAATTTGCAGAGTTCATGTCTCAGATCTGGCTTGTGGTAGACTGGATGGCCTCATCCTCAGTTACTCATAAAAGGACTGTTACAGGTTACATCGAAGGTTGTTTGGGTCTGACTGCAGTCCCTTGTGGGAAACTGTAACCCAACTTCTTTTAACAGTTAATACACTTAAATTTTTGCTGACAGGAGCTTACGTGCATATCATCTAGTGAATGTTTCCACAGCACACATTACCACACCAAGAATGTAGTATTCACAGTCCCAGCAACATGGCCATATTGCTGGCATTTGTAACACCTACTTTAGGGGGTAGGTACACTTCGATGTTTAGGAAACGAAAACCATGCACCCATATATTCCGGGGGAGGGCACAGGACCCACCTAACTGGCAATAATTTGGGATTTTTTCCCTTTAATTGTTTTTTTTGCTTATGATATGCTTCACTGAGAGTCAAATGGGATGGGTCCATGCAGAGAGGTAGCCAAAGATTATGATACCTGACACATCCATATTTTTAAAAGTGGTGGAGTGCTGAATGAGTAGGAGCAGCTTAATATCCCCAAAAGGTGTAACTAAGTAGTCATTAAATCAGTTCTGCATTCTGTATACCACAAATACGAAGTTTTGTGTGTTTTCCTATATGGATCCTTGAGTTAGGATGGCTTGTTTTACAGCATCATTAGCCCATGCACAAATCAGCAGGCAGCGGGGTGTTGTCAGGGAAGTTCACTTAACACATTCTTCATTTGAAGAAAGACTTCTGCAGCCTCTGTGCACCAAGGACTTTTATTGTCCACAATGTGTACAGTCAAGTGGAGTCTGACTACGTCACGCTCTAGCCCTTTCTCCACATTTTCTCTTTTGTTTTACTTTTTAAAGGTCAGGAAGCTATCAACATTTCCATCACCTGCATAAATAGGATCCTCTATAACAGTTTGCCATGTTTGCCAGTGATGAACGTCTGTGTAAGACTCACAACACAAGAATTCCTCGCTATATTCCTTATAGCTTATTCAAGAGCAAATATTCACTACAAAGCAGAAGTCCAAAATAGATCACTAGACACAAGTGCTCATTCAATGAACACCTGCAACCATACTCAACCTAGACCACCACCACTCAATACGACACAGCCCCCACCAAAAACACAACTCAAGACCCTAGTAGGAGTGTTAATAATATGGTACATATAATGATTTAATGGATGGTACAGCGAGGTCTTACAGCCTTTATCACAAATTACAAAGATGACAAGAGAGATAGAGACAAAGTAGGTAATATTGCGCATACAAATTAGAATTCTGACATACATCACATTAAACAAGAGGTTCAAATTCAATGAATCACTTTCACTTGAATTAGTTAAAGGCTACTGCCACCTAATGTACCTCATGAAATAATATATACAGTACATCACAATGATGCTGAAGACAACCTCTTACCCCAACCTTAGATTGTAAACAGTATTACTAAAAAAAAAAAAAAAAAAAAAACTAGGTAATGTTACAATGACAATGAGATAAATCACTCTGCTTGACTTCCTTGGTCCATCCTGGGTAACTCACACGTTACTATGTTTATGGAAAATTTTCTAGGGGTGATTACCTGTATGTACCTCAACATTATATACATACAAGTAATCTCATTGGGAGACAACCATATTGTTTACCGTAGTCACCCCGTGTAGACATGTGAAAAACTTAACCACCCCTGGTCACGGCAGGTGGTCCCTTCGACCTCACAATCTTATCCATATCTATCCGAGACCAGTATGGATTGGATAGCATCCAGAAGTACGGTGCTACTAGATTAATTTGTACTGTATTAATAATAAATAGTGTAACTGAATTGAAAGGGGGGGGGTAGGTTACAGCATGGATTACATCCATCAAGGAAAACACTTGTACATAATCTCACCACTTACCAGATATTCTCTGTGGTCACTTGATTGTAGCCTGGATCACCCATTACCATCCAATTACAACATACTAACTGGCAGTATCAAGTCTGCTATAACTAGAAGGGTTACTTAACTGTGGGATTGAATACTCCTTATTCCCTCCATTCACTAATCTCATTTCGATGCCTGCTACACCGACAACGGTTTCTTATTCCAGCAGACGAGGTATCGTCGGTTTTGTCCGCGGTTTAGAAGTCGAGAATTCCATAAAGTTTCACTATCCTCGTACGAGAATTCACGGCGTCACTCAGTAGCAGGCGATCTATTTCACATCCCGCATTCTCATAACTTAATAAAAAACTGATTACATACCATTCACAGGACGATTTAACGTCCCACAATTATTTAAACACATTAGAGTTCAACAACCATTTAAGATCTGAGGCCGATGAGTGAGGATTAACGACACGGGTATTTCCCCTGTACACACACCATGGCCGCGCACACAGTCACACCCCGTCAGAACATTATACAAGTAAATATTTACCACATTTTTACGGTGGTGTCCCGTAAACACGTTCCCGTCACCTTCACCAGAACAGTTACGACACTTCTATTATGAGTAGGCCCAAATTATTCCTTAGCCGGCCGTGAACACCGATTCCTGAATCCCAAGGGTTTTCACAGCCCTCCTCACTACATTCAAAACACTCCCGCCTCCCTGGCCAGCTCGTGACCTATACGCCCCGCCATCCGCGCATGAGCAAAGGGAACTCTTGTTTCTATCCATTAGTCAAATACATTTTGACTCATATCGACACATGTTAAACACCTATTAGGCGCTATAGCTTCGGAAAATCAAAAATTTCCACACTGCAGCCGGGCGGAGGTCGTTGCTAGACGACTTACATAATGTGGAGTACAATTTTCCCATCTTCACTGGCCACCTGGCTTGGGGGAAATCCCCAAAATTGATATTTACATAATCACCCATTAATTCTTTTCCACTGTTAACTCCTCAGGTAGGGCTCCATCCAAAGCACACTCAAGCCTCCATGCTTCGGTATTAACAATTTCCCTTTATTGTAAGGTATGACACTAAGTCTATGCTCTCGGGGGCTAATTTGTTGGGTATACTGGAATTATGAGACTTTACAATAACAAGTCTCTCTCAGTATTTCCCAAGTCAGCCCCAGCACATTACTACATATAGGCACCAACTCCCCTGGCCATCCATATTTATTGAACCCTCAAAAGGACTAATTAGTGTTCCATTCTCTCAGGGGCATAAGCTATGCTCCCTGGATTAAATTTATTGGGCATACTGGAATTATGAGACTTTAACAATAACAAGTCTCTCTCAGTATCCCAAATCAGCCCCAGCACATTACTGCATATAGGCACCAACTCCATGGCCATCCATATTTATTTAACCCTCAAAATGGACTAATTTTAGTGTTCCATTCTCTCAGGGGTATAACCCTATGCTCCTGGATTAATTTATTGGGCATACTGGAATTATGAGACTTTAACAATAACAAGTCTCTCTAAGTATCCCAGTCAGCCCCAGCACATTACTGCATATAGGCACCAACTCCAAGGCCATCCATATTTATTGAACCCCCCAAAATGGACTAATTAGTGTTCCATTCTCTCAGGGCATAAGCCTATGCTCCCTGGATTAATTTATTGGGCTTTACTGGAATTATGAGACTTTAACAATAACAAGTCTCTCTCAGTATCCCAAGTCACCCCCAGACTTACTGCATATAGGCACCAACTCCAGGGCTATCCATATTTATTGATCCCTCAAAATGGACTAATTAGTGTTCCATTTCTCAGGGCATAAGCTATGCCCCTGGATTATTTATTGGCATACTGGAATTATGAGATTTTAAAACAATAACAAGTCTCTCTCAGTATCCCAAGTCAGCCCCAGCACATTACTGCATATAAGCACCAACTCCATGGCCACCCCATATTTATTGATCCCTCAAAATGGACTAATTTAGTGTTCCATTCTCTCCAGGGCATAAGCCTATGCCCCCTGGTTTAAAAATTTTTGGGCATACTGGAATTATGAGACTTTAAAAATAACAAGTCTTCTCAGTATCCCAAGTCAACCCAGCACATTAAAACTCCATTGATCCAGTCATGGTTAGAGAATTATTAATCACTGATTATACAGATTAAAACAACTTAAGTAGGGCCTTATAAGAGTAATTCTTGCACTTTCTCTTGTATAAATCCTACCAAAGTGCTAGCAATTAACTGGGCTAATTATCATCCATCACACGATCGAATAAACTTGTGCACCCACACCCCTTCCTTCAAACAGTCCCCTTTAAATTTTTAAGTAAATTTAAATTTAATTAAAATTTTTTTACTGATTGCATCCCGGGTTCCGGGAAAGGGCCCCCGGGCAATATGGAAAATTTTTAGGGTTTCTTACCTGTTTTGGTTTCCCCAAAAATTTATCATAAAAGAAACTCATTGGGAGACAAACCCTATTGTTTACCCTAGTCACCCCCGGGAGACATATTTAAAAAAACTTTAAAACCCCCCCTGGTTCCCGGGAGGTGGTCCCTTTTGACTCAAAATTTATCCATATCTTCCCAGCCAATAAGGATTGGGTAGACCCCCCAAGTACGGGGGGGGGGGGCCCCCATAATTAATTGTGGACCCGGGATGGGTTAAAATTTTTGTAATGAATGAAAAGGGTTTGGGGGTAGGTTTTAAAAATGGGTTATTAAACAAGGGAAAAAACCCTTTTAAAAATAATCCCCTCCACTTACCCAAAATTCTCTGGTGGCCATTTGGTAGCTGGAAACACTATAAACCCATCCAATTACAACATACCTAAAGGCCAGTATCAGTCCCCCTTAAATTTTAAATAGAAGGGTTACTTAACTTGGGTGATTTATACTCCTTTTTTTCATCCATTCACCATCCCCGGGGGGGGGCTACACCGACACGGGTTTTTCATTCCGCAGGAGAGGTTTCCCCCTTGGTTTTTTCCAGGTTTTTAAAGGGCGTGCTTCCTAAAAACTTCACTAAACCCCGGTACGAGAATCAAAACATTCATCGGAGCAGGGGATCTATTTCACCAAACCCGCATTTTTAACTCAATGTTTTTTCACTGATCCTTAAACCAAATTTAAAAAGACGATTTAACCTCTCATAATTATTATACACATTAGAGGTCACTCCATTAAGATCTGAGGCCGATGAGTGAGGATTAACACACGGGTATTTCCCCTGGACACACACCATGGCCGTGCACCAGTTACGCCCTGTCAAACCATTATTCACTAATTTTACCACCCTTTTACGGTGGTCCCGTAAATCACGTTCCCTCACTCTTCACCAGGAACAGTTACGACACTTCCTATTATGAAATGAGGCCTATATTAATCCTTAGGCCGCCGTGAATGCCAATTTCGTGGTTCCATGCTTTCCCAGCCTCCTCACCACATTCAAAACACTCCCGCCTCCCCATGGCCCGAGTCACCCCCAAACCCCCGCACATCCGCGCATGCGCAAAAAGAAAACTCTTGGTTCTACCCTATTGTCAAATACATTTTTGACTCACATCGACACATCAAACACCTACCAGGCGCCACAGCTTCGGAAAATCAAAAATTTTCTACAATTACAATTTCAACTAGGTGCCAGACCCACTAGATGCGATGGCAAGGAACATAGATGTTAACAGGCTGACTCTTGCTTAACACAGTTGAAAGGTAACCGAATTACTCAAGAGAGAAAGTATTCATGAAGCTGAACATTATGCAGGAGCAAGCTTGTTCACAGCAAAAATACAAAGCACAAGTTACACACTCACGCCACAGATCAACACTGCAATTTGAAATATTACTGGGAACCTAGCAGTAAAGTTTCAGTCTGAACGAGAAAATGTATTAGAAAACACAACAATGACACTAGGACAAGCAACTTAACTGGTGGCCTGGTGGCTAAAGCTCCCGCTTCACACACAGAGGGCCCGGGTTCGATTCCCGGTGGGTGGAAACATTTCGACACGTTTCCTTACACCTGTTGTCCTGTTCACCTAACAGCAAATAGGTACCTGGGTGTTAGTCGACTGGTGTGGGTCGCATCCTGGGGGACAAGATTAAGGACCCCAATGGAAATAAGTTAGACAGTCCTCGATTACGCACTGACTTTCTTGGGTTATCCTGGGTGGCTAACCCTCCGGGGTTAAAAATCCGAACGAAATTTTATCTTATCTTATCTTATCTTATCTTAACCATATTTAATAGTTCAGTTACACTGAGCAGAGCATGTATTACACTGATTTATCAAATGCAAGGAGTCACTACACTGAAGTACACTCTGAGCCTTTTAAAGTCTTAATACAGGCTCACAAATGACAATTAACTGTTGGGGAAAGCAGCACTTAACACTTCTAGCACACGTATGACAGATGAATATTCACTGTGTACAAGCCAATCACCACAACTTACTATGTTTTATAAGTGAAACCTCTGGGCATGTCCCACTCCAAAATGTCAGCATCTGCAATGCTCGTTAAATGTTCTCAAGCCACTACAGGAAACACTGGTATGCCTGCAGCACTGCAGGAACGTATACAACATCTGGGCCCTAGACAGCTATAACTGCAGGCTGCCTTAGCCCTTTCTGGCTACTTCCTATGCCCACCCCTCAAGCTTGCTTGACATTGGCTCGCCAAGCCCGCGCCAACCACCGCGGACACCTGCTTGCAGCAGGCAGCAGGCACACATGAGACACTCGCAAGATAGCCGGAGTGCGGCACAGAGGACACGGGAACTCAGAGCACCCATGTGGTCTGGCTAAAACCGCCCTCTAGAACCATAAGCAAATAGAAGCGAACAGCTGAGTTCCAAATCGAGGAAGGATAAGGGACAAGGTAAGGATAATCACCTCGCTAGACACAGGCAATATGGGTGTAGTGGCCTGCAGGTCGCAGTGCAATTTTCAAGGTCATTCACTGGGCCCACAGTCGTCTCGAGAGTTACCAACCCTGTACTACTTGTTAATTACTCCAAACCCGCAGCACTTAACACATCTAGCACACGTGTCTTGGAATGACAGACAAATTTTCACTACATAAGACTAGTTCCTCACAAACACCGAAGGTACGAGGAACACTGTAGAACGTTCACAAAGGCATTCTGGGATTCAGAACAGATGTAGCCTTGGCCTTCACTGGCTGGCTTGGAGCGCTGTTTGGCCTGGATCAGCTAAACTTACCCTTATCCCATATGTAGATAATGGCGACGAGTTAAGGGATACCGGTGAATAGGAAAGTCGAGGAAGGGACATTCACCTCACTAGACACACGCAGTATGGGTGTAAGTGGCATGCGGGTCTTATAGTGCCATTTTCAAGGTCACCCAGCAGGCCAGACATTCCTCACTCATTTTAAGCCTACGTAGGTACTGATGGTAGCACAATGTCCTAAGTCAGCGTAATCCACTCATGCAAATAGTTACAACAAATCTGCAGCACTTGCGGAACTCACATATTCGAGTACCAGCGGGGCAGCAAAATACACCTCTACACTGCACGTCGTTGATAGAGGCGAACGGCTGAGTTTAAAGGAGGAGAGCTGGGGACACAGGAGAACAGCAGGGGCAACTGAGCACGCACATTCGCCTCTCTTCACATAGTCAATATGGGCGAAAGTCTCAGGCAGGTGATGCAGTGCCTTGCTCAAGGTCACAGGCTGAGGCAGACTTCTCAAGAGTTACCACACACTGCAATACTCGTAGAGATTGTTACTCACTCCAAACTTGCAGAACTTCTAGCACACGTGTCTTGGAGTGAAAGACGAATTTTCAGTGTGTGGACACCTGGGTTACCAACTCACGTAGGACTGCACACTCGTCGTTATTCCTCAGGTTGGTAAAGCGATGAGTTGTGAGCATTTTGAGAGGCACGAGTAGCAGTGGACTAGCAAAATTCGCCTCTACACTCCATGTTGATAGAGGTGAAAGGCTGAGGTCAAATGAAAGGCAGAGGGGAAGCAGAGGCCTGTGAGGGCCTTTGCAAAAAGGAAAACTATTTCCAGTGTTTGACCAGGTATATCCTTAGTCACAGCTCGCACATAAGAGTTCTCACAACACTGAAGCTGTCTTCCAACAGTAGGAGTTTTAATGATGACTTATCAGTCGGGAGAAATGGGTAGGCCTGTGAATTAGTAGGTCCAGATCCCCAGCACACGTCTACTCCCCTCAACCACTCAGCCGAGACTGTGTCATACAATTGAGCTCTTTTATCTGAGAGAAAACCCTTTTTAAAGGGGGGAAATTACT